>JAOBBB020194218.1:0-11886 GCA_025331005.2 Zoanthus gigantus
CGATAACAAACACGTACCGTGTGACAGAAATAGCTCACCGTAAACTTGTTTATTTCCGTGAAGCAAGCATAGCAATCTTTCCATCCTTTGTACAATACTTGCGGTGATTGCAAGGAAAAATAATCCCATTTTGAAGTTCTAAAAAAGCTCAAGAAACACATCTCGTATTGAATTGACACGGATATGAAGCAGGTAGACTCGAACAATCGGCGTATGCATTAATTTGTGTATTTTGAGTGTCCGAGCAAGAAGTTCATTGGAAAACATCTTTCAGAAAACTTGAAACTCTCCTCGGTCTGTACAAAGATTCCATCGAAAACCTTGTGCGCAGCCTTTTCATCAAAGCTGTACGCAAGGACTTCTGGGTAATTTTCCCAAACGCGAGATAGATAGATTGACGAAAAGGTAAACCTAAACTCGGGCACCCTGTGGGGTAGCCCGAGTAATAAAATAATACTAAATTAATCATAATTATTTACATGATGAAATTTGTAAACAATAACAAATTAGTGTAATGGTAGTTTTTCTACATACCATCCCTTACATTTACTTATTTTTTAGCAATGATGAATGTGAAACTTTATAGACCAGTACTTAGGCTTGAGTTTACAAATTTCAACCTTATTTGGAACCACAACAAAAACCACAAAACTATCCAAAGTTTAGGAATAATCGCCGAACTATATTTTCCTATCGAAATGAAAGTTTATTGAATGTTTTTCAAGTCAGTTAGAAATTGGATCGTTCATATACATGTTATGTAGCCAATAACAAACACTATACACGCTTGACTGCCTTATAAACGAACCTTCCTATCCAGTCTATCGAGCGAACTTTTCTTCCTCTTCAATTCCTTCCTTTTTGCCTCCAACTGCTTTTGGACTGCCGCTAGCTTCTTCTCAGCCCCCCGTAGGTGTCTGTTGGCAAACATTCTGTCGCGCTTCCTTTGTCTTCTTTATGAAGGAGCCCACGTTGAAGAGCATGACTGCTTTTTGCTGTTAGGCCCTAATGCGTACACTACAATCATATTACGCGTCTACAACATGGCAGCCAAGGAGGAGTACTCGAACGCGATTTTCATCACTTGTTTCTGGCACGAAATTAAGTCAAAACAAAAAAAATAAAAAGAAGGCGATTTTATTTATTTGTTCAAATGTTTCATAATTGATTTTAATTTTGAAATCACTAAAGCAGTTCAAAATAAAAACAAGGGTCAAAAATACCTCTTCTGTAAAATTTTTCCAGATCCACGAACAATGCATGCAGAGTTTACCCTCTCAAAAAAAATTTACCTGGAAATGTTTGGTACCAAAACAAAGGTCTTGACAAGAGGAATATTTTTCCGCCATTTGTTTTGATCTCGAAGGTTCAGGATCGCCACCCGAAGGGCCGAAAGTTAGCCGAGATGAGATTTGAATTTACTGACAACACTCCAAAATACAAGTACATAAGTGTCCTTTCTCTGATTAAGTTTTTGAGACAGAAGATGTGACAGACGTACTTGCTGTGGTCCTAATTTCCGTGCACTCAAAGGGAACACACACAACTCTTTCCATGAGCTCTGCAGCATCACACGTGACCATAAAAGTAGAAAAAGCCTGTTGACCAACGATCTCAAGTGCCAGTTTGAGTGAGGAGTGGCTAAGACATGACAAGATAGAGATGAAGCTTTGGTGCTTGTCTCCAGGTCAAGCTGGCATGTACATGTTCTTGGTCACGTGCCCTGGGTGCAACTTAAAAAACAGGGTGAACTACACCGACAGTTCTATGTGACATGATAACTCGTAGTCTAGAAGAGGAAGTGATCCAACTAGACATCCCTAGGAGAGAGTAATCAAATCTTGATCTTGGAAGAAGTTTTCCAATATGTGGAAGTCAAGTAGTCTGGCAAAGGATCAGCAAAGCTTGTGCCTGTCCAGATTCAGGAAGCTAATGATATACAAATCAAACAAAAGCATCGCAAGCCAGCAGAGAAGGACGAAGAATGCTTTTACTGCAGTACTGTAAACCTGGTCATTACCATAAAGCACCACCCAAAGTTAAAAAAAAAGAGTACCCCACTTATGGCACCATTTGTCAACTCTGTGGACGTACAAACCACTTTGAAGCCATGTGGGAAAGCAAAGAGAAACCTCTTAGCTGTAAACATTCGTACATGAACATCGCAAAAGGACAAGCCTAAGACACCATCTTCAAAGCCCTCTGTAACACGAGTCGCTCTTATGATGATCAAGCTGCCTATGGTTTTTCACTAGGCCACCATTTTTACAACCACCTCAGTGATCACTGTGTTTAACAAACATTGCAACAACAGCCCTTTAACACACTAACCATTACTATACACCCACAAGATTACATAGTTCTTGAATTTGAACCTGTGATCCAGCAACTATGTCCATGCAGCTACCTGCCATGGTAGACACTTGCTGTCAGAGCTGCCTTGCCAGCATGAGCATCATCTCCTGCCACAGTCTGAGTGAATAACATCTCATGTACCTGTTATGACATGTAGTAGTAGTATAGTAGTAGTATTTTTATTCACGTAAACACAAATGAGCAAAGGCTCGTTTCAACGTGTACGTGCTAATTAATCACAAAAATATAAATAGATAAAAAAGGCTAACATACAATAATGTAAGAAAAACCGATATCAAAAAAGAAAACAAACAAATAAAAAACTGTATTAAGACTATTGACTAATTGCAACTACATAGGTAGCAGTCTCTTGAGCAAAAGTCTGTTTCGAGATTGAGGTCTGATATGCATTTTTTAAATTCATTCAATGATTGACAAAGTCTAGCATGGTCAGGTAGATTATTCCAGAGTCGGGTAGTAACATAGGTAAACGAGTTGTGAAGGAATCTAGAATTGTAGGGAGGTTGTTCAAGCTTATGGTGACCTCTTAAATTGTACTGTAAGTTACGAAGGGAAAAAAAATTTCTAAGATAAATAGGACCCATTTGCTTCAGACATTTATACAGCAGCACAAGTGAGGAAATTAACCGTCTCTGCTTAAGTGACTTAATATCTACTAATCTAAGTAATTCATCATAAGGTGTGGACTTGCAACATTCAATAAGGTTCTTATGGCATATTGGTTAGTGATTTCAAGTTTCTGAGAAAGTCCGGGAGTAAGACCTACTAAAACCGACGAACAGTATTCCAAGTGCGGAAGGATGAAGGTTTTGTAAATCTTGATCATAACATCCTATGGTATGAATTTACGAACACGCCTCAAAGCAGCAACTTTGCAGTTGATCTTTTTGCATGATTCCTTGACATGAGAATTAAAGGTTAGTGAACTGTTTATGCCGTGAGTTCAAGAAGCTTTAGGTCAGACACTTGATCAAGAGGAGGACTGTTTGGCTCAGTATGAAACTGGAAGGAGGAGGGGCTGTTACCAAGAAGCAGCACCTTAGACTTGGAGTCGTTCACAGTCATAAAGTTGTAGTCACACCAGGTCATAAATAAATCTAAATTCTCCTGCACTGTGATCTTGAGGGCATCAGGATCAAAATTAGATGAATACTCAGTGGTATCATCAGCATAAAGCCTGAGTGATACATCATTCACAAATAGTTCAAATCGTTCACAAAGATATTGAAGAGTAAGGGCCCCAGGAGAGACCCCTGGGGAACCCCTTGATTGACTGGCTTCCAATCAGAAAAGGTATTAATGCGCATCCGTTGTAGCCTTCCAGTTAGGTAGGATCTCATCAGCATAGTAGCCTCAGGTGAGAAGCCATATGGAGACAACTTTGCTACAAGTAATCCATGGCATACAGAGTCAAATGCTTCTGACAGATCGATTGCTACAGCAACACAGTGTTTATTATCGTCTAGAGATGCCCTGAAGTCTTCTGTCAAATGTGAAGACTTGATCATAGTGAATTTTTTCAAATACTTTTGAGATGCAGGTGAGGATAGACACTGGTCTATAGTTCTCTTTAGTTGTTGAGCTATCCTTTTTATGAATAGGACTAACATTACTAAGCTTCCAGAGGCTTGGCCAGGTACTACAGTTGACACACTTGTTCATTAGCTTTGTTAGGAGCCCAGCAATAGATTTTGATGACAGCTGATATCCTGTCAGGACCCGTAGCCTTGTTTGGTTTCAATCATTCCAAGATTTTTAGCACATAGTGAACCTCCACAGGATGAAAAGCTTAGATGGCCGTATCTCTGTTTGATTAGTGCAACACTGGGATGAGCTGAGAAGTCCATGTCCGAGCTTGGTGTTGGTATAGATCCACAATTAACAAAGTAATTGTTAAAGGCATTAGCTATTTCTGTGTTATCAGTGATGAGTTGGCCTTGCTCCAAAAATTGGATGCATTGACTATCAGAGGATTTTACTGGAATTAGTGACTTAAATCTCTTCCAGAACTCGCAAGGGTTAGTACATTCAGCAGATGGCTTAAGAGATTTCCTCTTTAAAGAAGTCACCAGGTTTCGCTGTAAGTTTTCCTAGTCATCATCAGACCTAGACTTCCTGAATTTCTTGAGAAGCTTGTTTAGACAGGTTATGGCCTTTATAATCTCAGGTGTTATCCAGGGCAGTTGATCTCCCCGGACGTATCTTCTCTTGAAAGGCATATGCTCATCGATGATGTTAGTATACAATTTAAGCCAATGATCAAAAATATCATTAAGGTCTTCAAAAACATAGGCAGAGTTCCATTGAACATTATTGAGATCATACAAAAACTTTCCTCATCAAAGTTATGGGAGGTAGTCTTGGAAGTTTCTGTTTTCTTGTCCCACTGGTAGCAAACCATTCTGGGTTGCTAGCAAGTATAACATCTATTATCAATGAGTAAGAGGACCGGGTGAAACATGTAGGCTCCTTGATAGTATTAGAGAGACAGAACCTGTCACAGAATTCGGAAACAGAAGATCCACTGTCAAGCATGTCAAAATTAAGGTCGCCTATAATCAGAAGTTCATTTCTAGTATTAAATGAGTTTTCAGCCGCTGAGTACAGGGATGGCAGAAAGTCCACAGGTTTATTTTTGTTGGGAGATCTGTAACAAACCATGATGAGAAATCTTGAACCATTGACTCCCTTAAGGTCAATGACGATGGACTCGATATCAGACGGCTCAAGTTTCTGTCTTCTATAAGCTGACAGAGTATTCCTGACATACACTAGCAACCCACCACCTCCTATCTATTGTCACGCCTCAGTATTCTGTAGTCAGGGTACTGGAGACGAGTGTTGTTGTCTGTACTGTCCAGCTTAGTTTCAGAGATTGCAAGGATGTCAAACAGGCCATCATCCAATTTTGTCTACTTTGTTGAAGAGGCTATTGATATTCAGGTGGGCTATACTCATATTGTATTTGTAGTACGATTTTATCTGCTCCTTGTAACGAGTAGCCTCGTCTATTTGAGGATTAGATGAGTGCAAGGACTCACCACTGCTGCTAGCAGAACTCGAGAAAAAAAGAATCAGTAAACCCTGGTATACAGCAGGTAGAGCATAGCCAAATATCTTCACAAGTAGACAGACGATTGTATTCTCTGATCGTGACAAAGGAGCACTTCGCATGAGCCCAGCGATCACAAGAATTACATTGCAGTGCACGTTGGTTTTTCTTACAAGGTTTAGCACACAATACGCATGGATATTTGGGACCATCTGGTCCTGGATTTGGAGAAATATCGCCGCATTCCAGTAGCCGTGTTAGTTGAAATGTTGAAGGTGAATTAGGATATCTTCTTATTCTGGCTGCAAGGACTTTGTTAGAATTCGGTAAATGTTTGAACCAAAATGGCGGACGCTCACTGCACGTGGTGGAGAGGCCATTTGGCAAAACCGATCAAAATTCGCTCGCAGATTGTTTCTTAAGAACTTACAAGCATCGGCGACACTGTCCTGGTTCTGGTACTGACTTTCAAGGAGTTTAGATGAATTAGTAAGCACAAAATAGCGAAAATATAGGTCACTTTGGACGACGATCGAAAGAAGCGTTTTGCCGCCATGGCAGTCAGCGGCACTGAAAGTAACTAACCCTTAATTATCACACCGCAATAAAGTATTGTTAATGGGACTAATTAATAAAGTAGTTACTTGAGATATCAGAAGAGAATAGTTTTAAAACTTATTGCCAAAAATGCTATGTATGGATTTGAAATATCAATAGTTTACCAGTCTTAAATCAAACTTGGCTTTGCACCTCAACTAAAAAAATTTCCTTTATTGATGACATAATCTTTACAAATACCCCATCATGTGCAAAATTATTGTATCTTAGATTTGGATGAAAAAACTCCGATTCTCGGCTGTAGAAATTTATTTACAAGGACTATAAAAAAATTCCTATCTACATGTTATGTAATGTTCTTTAAGTTCTATTTACACCTTTAGTCAGTTTTTAATCCTTTCCACATTCGATTTCAAAATAGTTTTAAAGCTTCTTTACATGCCAGAGAAAAAACTCACCAACTAAACAGTAATTGATGGCTTCAAAGATCACGCAAAATCAGCGTCAATTACCTAATAACTTTTTTATTATTAGAATAAATGGTGCCCATTTTTTATTCTAACTATTGAACAAGTTGACGAATTCCTACAATAGGCCATTTTCGTTTTTGTTGATGAAACTCTATAAAGCTACCATTCCTTTTGTCTTGAAGAGAACAAATGATTGGTGTTATTCATTTTAACCAGTTGTTAATGAAATGCCAAGCGAAAATTCATTTAGTTTGCTTTGAAGAGAAGAAACGATTCGTGCAATTAAATTCAACTTTTTCACCAGTCAGTGAACTACTGCAAAATAGCCATTCATTTTATAGTCTTAAAAGAGGAGATATGATTGGTGCTATTCGCTTTTTGATGAAACCTAATTAAGTCTCATTTATTTGTCTTGAAGAGAGATGATTCGTTTTAATCAAACATTTACACCAGTTAATGATTTACTATTAGAATGGCCGTTCAATTTTTTGTCTTGAAGAGGAGAAATGTTGGATCTTAATCATTCTAATGTTGACAGGTTGATCAAACCCAATATAAAGTGACCATCATTTTGACAAACAAAGCGATGCAATATCAACTATGTTCTTTTTGATGAATTCACTGTCAAATGTAAAATACTTTTGTTTTTTCAAAACGTTCGACTGATAATTTTTACAAAATGGCTAGAAATTTGACTTGAACCTCGGAGTCGGCAGTGAAACGGTGAGGAAATAACGACGTAGTAATCTATATCAGAATTCTATTAAAACTGGGTCTGTCACCAGGTGGGCTCATTTAAAAATTTTTTAAAAATATGTTACACTGGTGTTAAAATCAGAATGGAAATATGTTACACTGGTGTTATATCAGAATTAGTAAATTGTTTTTCAAAGCAGTAAATTGTTTTTCAATTATGGATTCCTGTTAAACAATTGGTTTTTCAAATTAGGAAATTGTTTTTCAAAGCAGAAAACCTATTTGTGTTTTGGCTTTGCTATGATCCGATTTTTACTTGTGGTAGATGGCATTGGTAGAAAGCAGACGGGAATGTGGGCATACGTGTTGAAATCATAAATCTTAAAAATAGTTTAACTTTTATAACTTAAAACGTGACAGCTTGAAATCTCTCTCGATAGCTTTAAATTCAAATAAAGCCCAGTGAAAATAGTTTAAACATTTGCTTCAACATCCATTCCATTTCATTTATCGAAAAACAATGTTGAAACCGTTTGTTACACCCTTGGAAACAAAGTCGAATGAATGTCGAAAAAATTTTAAAGGGTTTAAACTTTGCTTCAACATTCTTTCGACTTTTCTTTTGTTCTCAGAATGTTGAAGATTGTTGAAGCCGTTTGCGCGGGTCTTTCAACATTATCGAATAAACCCATGCTAACCTAGTAAGCCTGGTACTGAGTACCAGACTTCTCAAGCAGTTTTGTTGAAACGAAATGGAAAAAATGTTGAAAGCGTTTGTCCACCCAGTGTTTAGCATCGTTCAACATTCGTGAATAGCATTCAGTAAAATCTAATGGATGTTGAAGCAAATGTTGAAACCGTTTGAGCTGGCTTAACATTCAGAATACTCAAATCTCTTTCAAGAAAAAATATATGCGATTTATTAAATACTCTTTTTTTGCGATTCAAAAAATGCATTTTTTAATAATTTAAAGTTTTGTAAATTTCTGAAAAATCACAAATGTTTTAATTCTAATTTACAACGATCTTTCTCCGAATATAATGCTTCCTTTATAAAATCGAACAAGTGTAGTAGAAAACATCTTTAAAAGGGATCTGAAATTTGTTTCAGTAAAAAAAATCAGCATCCACAAAATATTTATGTAGGCGTTTGGGAAACAATATTTCACAATTACTAATATTATTATAAAGCTAAACTTAACCCTGATGTCGGCTCCACCCACACCCAAAGGGAGGTGAGCAAATTTTCCAGAAATGAATCATGTAGGTGAAGTTATGAATATTGCCTAAACTATTTTAATTACCTACCCCATCCTAACCCCCCATCCCCCCCACACAAAAAAAACACACTAATAATTCGTAAAAGATATCTTAAAAATCCATTTTGGCAAATACTTAATACTTAAATTTTTAATAATTGAGAAGTGACACTAGCCTTGTTTAAACCATTTTTCAATAGTTGAATATACAATCCCTGGTCGCCTCATGATTCCTAATAAGGTAATCAGACAGTTTCTAATTCATTACGTCATCTTTACTTTCCAGCGTCAAATTTGGTAATCAGTTGTTTAACAACTCCTTTAGAAACAGCATTGTCTCTTTCTAATTCAGCACTATCATCGTCGCATTCCTCGATAAAGTCAAATGGGGCACCAATTTCTTCACTTTTGGGTCTGTTAAACCGCTCCACCGCAGAGGTTTGAAGTTCTGACTTCACTTTCTGATACGACCAACTAGAACGATAATCCCTTCCCCTCCCTACTGGTTTTCGACGCCGGCGTACCACCGTCAGATCCTGAAGTGTTTTGTTTTCAAATTTAACTTTAGTGACGCGTTTAATTCTAATCTCCGGGCTGGCATTCACTTTTATTTGGTCGTTATTATTTCTGACAGAGCTGAATCCCTTCTGAGTTCTCTGCCCTTCTCTAAGTCGCGATCGAAGATCACGAACTTCACGATCTTCGGTTATTTTTTGCGAGTACTGCCTTGCCATTTTATAAACGCTTGTCAGTTTTGAACCTTCAAGGATTTGCTTTGTTTCAGTTTCTTTACTGTCATCACGAGTCACTATCTTTGCGTAACGCGGTGACGTTGTAGGATCAGTAAAAGTTTGAAACGGCGATTCGTTTAGTTTGCAATGTTGGGAAGGTTTCTTTTCAGTTCGTTCTCGCAATTTCAGTTTTACTGTTGTTTCTTCTCGAGTTAGGTTCATGTCTTCATCAACTTTATATTGATCGCGTTCTTTTTTTTCAAACATTACAGTTTTCTTTGAATTTCTTGACAAAAGTACTGGTTTAGTATTCTCGTTTTTACTTAATGTACTACCGTCTCTTAAAGAATCAATATTTGCTGATTTGATTGCTTTAGTTCCTGTCTTAGAAGAACCAGTTGAAGCAACTTTTCTTTCCGGTCTTTTTAAGGCTGATGACCCGTAAATTTTAGCTTTTCTGCTTTCCGTCGCTTTTGAAGCAAATAATGTACTTTTTCTGTCATCGACAGTCTTAAAACTTCCAGTGGGTACTTGGGGTTTGTGATTTACTTTGGAATTGTTCTGACTCCACGCATTTCTTTGACTACTGCTCTTCGTAGTTAACAAGCTATCCTTCTTAGTTACTAAGCTTTCCTTACTAGTTTCGAAACTTTCCTTCTTAGTTATAAAGTCGCGCTTTTCAGTTACAAAGCCTTCCTTCTTAGTAACAGAGCTGCCCTTCTTAGTTACCGCAACACCGTTGGTGCCAGCTTTTTCTTTAGTAACAACTTCGTGATCAACTTCACGGAATTTTGACATTGTGTTACTACGTATTTGGGGTTTGTTAGCGATCATTTCGCGCGCTAAAGCGTCCCGTTTAGGCTCCGACTCGGCCATTTTCCAGTTGTGCAACAATTCCTGTACTGGAGTTCGCCTTTGGGTGCTAACGACGTCATCCTCCCCATCAACTTCCAATATTGGCGACCGTGACCTGCCCTCACGCCGTACCCGCAAAGCTGACTCCAGAAGTTGTGCTTTGCTTATGGTGTGTCTGGTTTCGTCCAGATCACGATCAATTGATGCCAGCAGATCATCCAAAGTTCTACTCTTTGGCCTTTCAGTTGGAAACTCGGTAGTTTGTGATGCCGTTTGCGCAACATTTGTAGGACACACGTTAGTGCTTGGCGATCCCTGTTCCTTTTTAAGTTTAGTCGATTCAGAAAAACTAAACGCTCTTCTAACCTCTCGTACAGTTTGTTTTACTGCTGAAATCTCGGCAATGTCGCCTAAACCCCGATCGATGCGGTCTTCAAATACTCCTTCCGATGTATATCCATCACTGTCACTTCCGACACTTGTGGTGTCTGACGAGGATCCCATCAAATGTGAACGTAGATGTTTCAAGCTAGAAGAGCGTTTAGGCACCCAGGGAGTTGCAAGACCATGATTTCCAAAATCTTTCATAACGTCATCAGTCTGGTTTCCTCCACTCCAGCTTCTATTACGTAGTCCAACAGGGCCAACGGGTTCTGTTGTACGTTTCCTTGGTAACGTACCAGCGCTTGTTTTCGCTTTTCCCATTTCTGTTGGTTTAATGTCAGTGCACTCGCTTGGCCATGAAAGGTCATTCTTGTAGGGAGCCACCGACTTGCTACTCTCTCTCCTTCCAATAATCTCCCCGTTACTATGAAGCAATAGGTTCTCTTTTTCACTTTCGGAAGAACTTTGACTGCTGTTGATTCCCTAGTTTAAAAATAAAGGAGACGGTTATTTCTAAAGGATTCTCCTTTTGAAGTAGTTTTAAATACCGTGTCTATAAACGGTAAACTTATGAAATCAAGAAAATTTATGATCGCCATAACCATCATAATCGCCTTTATCATCATCACTCATTAACACCATGATCATTGTTTTTTCATCTCGTTTCACTCGCCATCATTACCAACATTATCGTAGTCATAGTCACCATTATCATCACTTTCAGCATTATCACCGTCACCGTCACCATCACCGTAATCGTTATCATCATCATCACCATTACCATCATTATCAAATAATCATTACTAATGTCACCATTTAGCAGTATAATTATCGATATCAATGCCATCAGTGTCACCATCAACATCATCATCACCTGTTTCCATATGACAGCAAACAAAGCATCTTCTTAAGGCCTTCATCATCTGAACTCTCACCATGGATCATAACAAATTGAAAGTAAAAATTAAAACTAAAAACTATGATGACTTGAATGTTTCGGCTCTTACAATTTTTTCAGTGAAAGAAAGTAACTTTGTTTGTGGTAGAGTTTTATTTGTTGAATGTTTCTTTCTCTAAATATTGTTTTAGTTACTTGTAGATACAAGAATATACCAGACTTTTTTTTATCACATAAGGTTCTTGCAAGTTCCAAATCAGAAAATTTAAGAACTTTTTAAGACCAAACCTTTCAAAATTAAAGACCTTTGTTCTTCCAAATGTTGCTCACACGATCTAGTGAAAGTTTAGATTATCCACAGTCCAACAGGGTTGCGGGCTTTGAAGTGATTGCTGGTGTATTTAACCGTTTGCTTTTCGATGCTTCTTCAAGGTTTTCAGTGTGCGTGATTAGCATGATCTAACTAAAATAAGCTTCAAGATATGACCAGTGGAAGAAACAATTTTGACTTGAAATCAAGTATAAGACTGTTTGGGATGTGGAAGTACGTGGACGATACCACGTTGTCAGAAAAAGTACCAAAGGGGCAACAAAGTAGAGCACAAGA
>JAOBBB020194313.1:0-11886 GCA_025331005.2 Zoanthus gigantus
TGTGAAACAAAAACAGGCGGGTGTTTAAGGAAAAGAAGCGATTTGTCTCCTCAATTGCCCAGTGCCTTAAGGTTAAGCATAATAGTAGAATGTCAGGGCTTGTACCTTATTTAGTAGAATGCCAGGACTTACCGCAAAGAGTAGAAAGACAGGGCTTACACCAAATAGTGAGAATCTAAGGGCTTATCTTTAATAATAGAATGACAGAGCTTATCCGTAATAGTAGAATTGCAGGGCTTTCGCTTAACAACAGAATGTCAGGGCTTACCCCGAATAGTGAGAATCTAAGGGCTTACCCCTACCTACCCCTGTTTTCACTTGTAATGGCAGCCATGTTGGTGTACTCTTAACAAAAGAATTTTGATTATTTCTTTTGTTTGGCACACCAACATGGCCGCTACGTTTGCTCGTTTTTTTGTGTCTCTTGGATGTGGGAAAATCAAGAATAGTAGAATGCCAGGGCTTACACTTGATAGAAGATTTCAATTAAGGGCTTATACCTGAGGGGCAAACTGCTTCGGCTACATCTAATAAGCAGCTGTTCGGCCATTTTTGGACCACATCAGCTTGTCATTGCTAATCAACAGGCTCATGTTTCCACAGAAGACAATAACAAATAAGGAAAGTGTAATGCTTGTGGGATCCGGCTTTAACTGGGTAACGCCTCCACACCGTAGCCTTGGTGTCCATTTTAATTGCCATTCGGTACACTTGTCCATTCAGCTACTTTTTCTAAAACTTTCCTAAGCCTGTACCAGCCCTCCAGCAACTTTTATAACTATAATTGTTAGTTTTATCGTTATTATATTTCTGGAGACTAAGTATGTAGCGCGCAGCGTAAACTATGACATTATTAGTGAACATTCGTCGCGGTTATCTACATCACTCAAGCAACTGCGAAGCGCCGCCAAGCTAAAAGTAGATTGCATATCAAAGGACCCCCGCAAGACTCCGACAAACACTGCCTGTTTACAAAGAGAAAGTATATAAGGTAGCCTGGAATGAAGGTGATTTCGATAAACGATATTTGATTTTATGAAATATGGTTAGTACAAAGCATTGTTTTGGGGTAGGTGTACATTCGATTCCAGATATCATGAGAAACTAAACAAATCGTTAAAGGAAATACAGGATTTGGGTCACAAGGTATTCATATCTTTCCCAAAACCCACACGGCGCAACCAAACCACTTTTCTTGCCAGCTAATTTCAACCCTCGGCACTTGAGTCAACGTTTCAATTGCTCTACAGTATAACTATCAGGAGAACTCTCAAACATTGAGCAAGGAACTCCGTCATTTTCAGTAAGAGCTGTAGCTGTTTGAAGCTTTGAACTCGACGAAAATTTCAAATTGTCCGCCGTTACGCAGTACTATTGTCTGTTTGTCCGAGCCTCGCGGGGGGTCTACATTTTGATGACATCATTACTGAGCTTTGCAATTGCAAACGTTAAGCCTAAAAAAAAATAAAGGTTTCAAAGATATTCTAACTCGCAACCTCTCCGATACCGGTGCAGGGCCGAGAGAACTGTGCACACGGCCTGTATCACAGAGATCACCGGGTCAAATCCCGTTGAAGACTGAAAGTTTTCATTTTAACAATTGCTTCATAACATGAGCTGTACACGAGCGTGGTTGGCGCAGTTGGTAAGATCTATTTCTTTCGGCCACAAGGTCCCCGGTTCAATCCCCGGCTTTTCCAAGAATTGAGCATTTGAGTGACCTTCTTTTCCGCCTAAGCTAATTCAGTTTTCCATCCTGCCCGGCTGGGTAAATGAGTACCAGCGTGTGCTGGAAGCCAACCTGCGATGGATTAGTGTCCCATCTAGGGGGAGTCAAAGGCTCACATCCGCTTAACACTACGGAAACCGGGACAAGCGCCGGCTCCATGGGCCACTTGGCTCGTAAAGGATTTAACTTTATAAAAATTGTATGCGTAACCGCAACAATCATTCAGCCTGGTCCTCACTACGATACAAGCATAAGCATAACGAGTTTATTTCTAAATGAGGACAGCCGCGACATAAGAATAACGTTGTACGCAAGCACAAAGCTAATTTTAGCTACCATGTTCTCTCTCCAACACACAAAACAAGATGGCGGACGAACTGTACTTATTCGCAATCGGTTGGATTTTTGTGAGGAAAACCTGGAGGCAAGTTCCCTATGATTGGCTGAATGGTTTAATTTATTCATACTGTGCTTATGTCAGTGTTGTCCTCACTAGCGACATAACCATAAGCACATGAAGAACAGAAGATTTTAATAATCTTGTACTTATGCTTATGCTTATGCTTATGTCGCGGTTGTCCTCATTGCGACATGACTCGTTATGCTTATGCTTATGTTTATGTCGTAGTGAGGACCAGGCTTTAATAACGTCATTATCGTTATTATCTTTATCATTACAGGGTTGCGGTCAAGGTATAACTAGAAGATGAAAGGTCTGCTTTTCCTTCAGCTGTTAGGAGCAGGCGTTTAGTATAGTTGGTAAGTGCGCTGCCTTCTGTGCTGGAGGTCCCCAGTTCGATTCCTCAGTGATTCCAGTGTCTGTTCCAACTTTTCTCTGATCTGTGTATCTATAGCTTTAAATACCCGTAAAATGGAGCACTGACAGAGGGAGGGGGTAAAGGACGCACCGTCGGCTTCCATCGATAACAGTTCTATGAACTGACGAATAAATAAAGAAACCTTTACCTTTTTTTACCTTTTAAACGTCGAGCAAGATGAGAAACCAATGCTGGAATTAAATCTGATCTTTTATTGTATCATACATTTTACGAATTTGAATAACAATTCTTGTGGTTACACCACGAACCTAATAGTACTTTTAGTAATGAATATAACTTAGAGTTCCGAATATAAACTACTATAAATAACTTCAATCAAGGTTTTGTGAACAGCTTTCGCTTTTCTGGAAAGTGTATCATTCATCTATTAGCAACATCCACACTAGCACGTTTTCTTTGATCAATAAGGAGCATTATAGTGAACTTGCGAGTTGAAAAGCCATTAGAATTGAAAAAACGCATTAACCTTTTCCTATTACAAGTAAAATTTTCTCAAGAGACTTTTGTGTAATAATGCTACAGCATTCATTAAAACAAAACTTAGGATTTACCTAAGAGAAAATTTCCCTGGCAACTGGTAATGCCAAAGCGCTACGAATCTCTGCAACTTTTCGAAGCAAGATAACTGATGAATGATACAAGAGCCATAATTTTGTAAGACGAGTTACTGCCTGTAACATTTTGGCACAAAAAATCAGACCTCGCGTTACAACGCCATAAAACCTAAACACACGTGAAAAACTACATTATTCTCTACAATGAATGAACACAGAATAACTACAGCATTTACTAAAAAACTATATGCTTTCAATGTTCAACGATTATCACATCTACTAGTCACTAACAACTGTTCACAATACCTTGATACTAATTTTCTGATTTACAACTGAATTTCAGCTATCTGAAACAACCACAAATGATTCGGAGTTGAGATACGAGGACGACAACGGGAACAACCTCGTACCCAGACTCATTTCATTCCCGCGCAAGGCGCCTGGGGATTCTAGCTAAAATGCCGCATTAATTGCACCCAAAAATATTTGCCTGTGAACACCGGGCTGAAACCGAGTAGTTTCAACCAGAACCCAACGAATAAACATTTCCGTATATAAAATCCTCAGAGAACCACATCTGGCTTGCAGAATACACAAGCTTTTTGAAAAAATGTACAGTAAAAAATATATTTTTTATCGTCAACTTGGGTTTCCTTTCACCTAACGACTTGGCAATGTTTGTTTTCCTAACTTCAAAAAATAGACTACAATTTTTTAAGATTTCAAATCTCATATATTTTATCTGTGAACAAATTTAAACACTTTAAGGAGTTTTAAATGTTTCCGTTGGACTTACAACTGATTAAAACATTAAGTCTCTTTAGCGCTTTTTTAATCTTTTAGATATAAAGTAGAACACTTGAAAGCTAACTTTGAATTTAAATTAACAAAGGCGAGTTTTAACTCTTAATATAGGTGTGTTGTTCAAAGTTATTCTTTGATTCACTATTTTGGAAAACCATCCTAGGCGTAATGAAGCACCATATTAGATAACTGTAATTTTCCAAATCAGAAAAAAAAAATTACACACCAAAATAATTTAGGAAAACTTCATCTTGAATTCATCTCAAAAGATGTTTCAGGCACTTAAATATTTTTGGGATTGACATTTTTAAAATGCAGGAGCTCTGTTTTTCAAACAGAAAAATTTCAAAAAATAAACTAAGCAAGTCGATGAGTTAAACCGCTGAACTTCAAATGTAACAAGCTTTGAGCTCCAACCTTTGTACATCAGTGTTCATATTTCATTAGTGACATAATGGTAAGCAACAATAACGTGACCTATTTATAATTTAAAGTAATGTTTTTTTTAAATTACATCCATATCATCTCATCTAAAGAAACATTTTCGCATATAGAATCTTTACTATCTAGCTCTGTATTTAAACTTTCTATAGAATTTTCTCTCGGCATTAGCAATTTTTTCCTAATAAAACTACTCTTAATTTAGTTTTGTTTAAAACAAATTAACGTTACCACAGCAACACAACAGATCAACTCATTCCTATTGTTAAGATCTGTTTATCGATTCAGTTGCACTGGTTAAACTGTACATCATGCAAACCACAGAAAGCAACTCTTAAAGTATTATAACATTGAAAATGAATCAAATTTGTGTGAATGAGTTTGTCTTAGTATTAGTTTAGGAGTGAACCATTTGATTCTGCAGATGAGAGAGTATGACAAGTTAGGAAATAAGCTTCAAACCTCAAAGAAAAAAAATCATTAAATGATCAATTAAAAATATAGTTTAATAAGTACTAAAAAAATATTTTATCTGCTACTCTGTACAAGGAAAAACTGCCCTTTCTATAAATTATCTTCTTCCTCATCTGCCTCCCTACTCATTCCCCAAAAGTCAAATGGTTCCCACCTCAAGGTTGCAACAAATTGAAATGGCAATTTAATTACCAAAAACTATTTGCCTCTAACAGCAATATAGGACAACCATATATAAAGCGGAGCCTATTAAAATTATGGATATCAAAGGCAAAGATGTGATTTGTTAACTACCAAATAATCAATAAATTGAATATTAATTGCTAACCAGTAATTTACTCCCAGAATGGTTTTACTTACACCAATATGTCTTGAAAATATGACCATATTTATGACAATTGGAGAAGAATTGTAAGAGGGCACGATAAAGTAACCTTTTTCACTTTCATGTTCTGTAGTTTTGTTTTGGCCCATTACTGTAGGGTTTCATGTCAGCTTAATATCATAAGACAGTTTCTCTGACTTAAAGTCAGACATTGTTTCATTATCGTGGCTGCTCACAGGCATCCCAGGCTCATTGTGAGTCGAGAGGAACATGTATGCATCATTGACAACTTGTGTAGCTTCTGGTTGAATATTAACACTGTCGGAATAACTATAGAATACCCCGCCACTGCCGTTAACATAATTCTGCGCATTTGTTTTTAGAGAACGACGAATGCGCAGAATAAATCCCCATGTCATTAAAGACAGTTACGGGGTATTCTATAGTTGTGCTCAACCAGCAATTTCAATCGTTTACATAGAAATTCGATCATGCAGTGTGAAGTACTTTGTTTGTCACACCGTTTTTCCTTGTTTTGAAAAATACTAATAACAGTGAAGGACATCTTACTACTGCTACGTCACACATACCAGTCCCCTGCCGCTCGGTCAAATTTTAAATTTCAAACTTCTTTTGACTAAAAAGCATACTTAGGCTCATTGTGAGTCGAGAGGGAAGGAATATGCATCATGGACATTTCAAAACTTTAAGTCCGTTATTGCTGGTTTTCACCTGACGTCATGGCGGCCATGTTGGTGTTACTCTTAACAAAATAATTTTGATTATTTCTTTTGTTTGGGACACCAACATGGCCACTATGTCTATTGTCTTTTGTGTCTCTTGGGAGTGTGTGAAGACCAAGAATATACCCTGAATTTTTTGCAAAAATGAATTCTTGTTTTTCTGTGTTTGTTTTTTTTGGGTTTTTTTGCAATGAACCAGACTAATCTTGTATGTTGTTGTCCAGGATTACTTCAAAATTCACTGAGGCTGGTTTTCAGCCGGTTTTCAAGTGCCAATAGTAACTTCTTCTGACTCAAAGTGAGCCTCAGGTCTACCTGTGGCTGGTACCATTTTACTTTATCAGGGCCACTGGTGCCACTTTACTTTATCAGGGAAAGCCATTATCTGTTCATGGGGAGGATTAATTATTTCAATAATAAGACCAGTTTGAAAGTCTTAACTCTTTCTAATTTTTTTTTTCAGCCAGTTACTGAATTTTTCGAGTAAATGTTATGAGTGGCGCCATTAAATGACAAAGCAATTTACAACTAAAAACTAACTACAATCCAGTTTTCGTGGGTGTCATGTATAATTTAAGCCTATATTCCCGGTATTCACCTGAACTCATGGAGGCCATGTTGGTGTTACTCTTAACAAAAGAATTTTGATTATTTCTTTTGTTTGGGACACCAACATGGCCGCGATATATATTGTCTATTGTGTCTCTTGGGATTTAGTGAAAACCAAGTATTATTCTTTCTACTTACAAAGTTCCTAATTAAACAAATCCATGCATACCTGAATAAGGTTTCCTGGAGAAAGTACAGTATATCTGTGTAAATGTCCCACCACACTGATCTGCTACCATTAGTATTTATGCTCAACGAAGAGATTATTGCAAATCTTTGACTGATGAACTCTGTAACCATACTTTTGATTTATGCCAAGTTAATAACAACAAGCAACATTGTTAAATAAAAGTTCATAATTAACTTTACCATGTAAGACATAACTTCTAATATTAATCTGATTTTGGGACAAATTTACAAAAACAGATTCAAAATTGTACAAAAAAGAAATTCTTTATAAAGCCACAACATCTATGGTTAAATTTCAAGACTCTCCTATGCTGTGTCTGCAACATATACATGTATAGCAATTTGTTTCAACAAAAAAAATAGATATGTTTTGGCTGCTGACAGTTTTCAATTTTTGACTGGTACAAAAAAAGAGGGTTATGTCAAAAATGCTTGGTTTATAGACCAAGCTCCTTTTTGCCAGACAGAATAATTTCCTATACAGTATATCCAAAATGGCACCTCGGAGTTTATGTCCTACATGGTAAACAACATGATACAGTTATCAGCTTACTGTACAACAGCTCTCCAAATATCTCATCAAAATAGTAGAAGAAATTAAGACTGTACAGTAGATCTGAAATGACAAAGTCAGTATTAAGAAATCTTTATGTTAGCCAATGATTGATCAAAAACCTAAACTCAAAAAGATTTCCATATTAAGAAGATCTTTTTTGGAATTCTTCTTTTACATTTCTATATACTCTAATCATATTAATTTCTTGTTTTTTGTCAACAAATAAAGCCAGCTTAATCAACAACTTTCACTAAAACAGATATAATGACAACTTTTATAGTTCTTGTTTCTCAAATCAGGAAGCACATTTAACTTGTATCATTTGATTTAAAAGAAGAAAAGAGGAGTTAATAACTGCCACTCAAATACTATAAAGTTATCGTCCAAGTTTTTGAAACAATAACTATGTTTATAGCTAACACACAAATTTTCATTGAATTTGTCATTATTTTTCTAAATCCATTACCTACACTTGTTATTCTTTTTAACTGCATATAAATTATAGATTAACCTCAAACATGGATTTTTAAACAACTGTTTCCTTATTCAGAAGAACGGTAGCATTTGTTCCACGCTCCTGTACATCTATCTCATTAGAACTAGTACTTCTACCTACGATTCTTTCACTGTCATTTCCCATGAGACGAACAGCTTCCATCTTGGGTTCCTCAACTGCAGACCACTTTGCCCTTTGTTGCTGGTTCCGACCGCACTTTGATTTGGCAGCCTTTTTCGACACAACCTTACCAGCCCTTGCCTTGCTTCTCTTGTAAACACTTCTATTCCGATTTGGACTTGACTGTATTTGGACTTGAATTGTATTTGGAGTGAAATCAACCTCATAGAAATCAAGAGGCAACTCTACATTTGGCGGTATAATGCTTGTACCACTATGGTGTAAACAAGCTCTTACTGGTGGTCTCAGCAACCTCTGAGCTCCATAGGCTGATTCAAAAGTACTATTTTGTTCCATTCTACTGCTAGCATTTTCTGGATCTGTCAAAGTCCTCAAATGACTGCTATTTATTGTGTTACTATAATTCATAGCTACTGAAGGCTCTCTGTCTAAAAAATTATCCCGTGGAGGAGTGTTTAATGAGCTTACATTAGAATCAAATGATAATGAATGGTCAGAAGAACTTATCTCATGTGCTGATGATTCATCTGCGGGCGCTTGGGACGACAATGATGATTGAGTACATCCATTACTGGGTGTATTTACTTCCACTGTTGCAGAGTCTTCACTACAAGAAACATTTTCCCTGTTTATATTATTATTCCCTTCATTTTGCTGATATGGCGGAAGATGCCGAGACCAGTTCCCAGCTAAACTACACTGGTGAGCACATATGTAGCTTTTTCCGCATTGCTCACAATGCCTTTGATGGGAGTGATTATCCTGAGCATGGCCAATCCCTGTCTCAACAACAACGCGAGGTAACCTAGAATTTGTACTATTATTATTATTATGAATGCTTGTGTTATTTTCCCCAACAGAAATATCTGAACCAGCCACTGAAACCTCCCTTGACGAGTAAGGCGGAGGAAAGTCTGTAGGATCGTAAACAGGAGGTGCAACAACAAAGGAACTTGTAGTAGAAAATTCTTGAAATGTCTCAAATGATCTACACGTATATGCTGGTGGTGCACAAGTTGGCAGCATTTGAGGATCATTTGGATATGGAGACCACTCATATTGGCCATCGGTGGTGCAAGTACTTTCTGTCCGTGTAGACTGGTGAAGAGTTGACAAAATCTGAAAAACAAAATAAAGCCTTTTATATTAGGAAGTGGATACAACCCACTCTAGTTCCTCAAACTAACAAATTTTCCCTCCAGGAAACTTAAATATAAAAGCTGAAGAACACAAAAAAATTTTTTTCCAATAATTGAGTCTGACTAGGTTAATTCCCCTAAATATCCAACCTCACCCTACAAAAAAAAGTATAGCATTTCATTTACCATAACTTTTCATCATATCGTATTAACTGTAAGTACCATTTTAATTTACTTAATTCAGAATTCAGTAATAACTCACAAATACTTTTAGCCAATTTTTAAAGAGAATTGGATCTAACCCAGTCTAGTTCTTCAAAATCAATAATGTACTTGCTTTTTTTCTTTAATTTAAGAAAACCCACAATTTTCACGCCTTTTTGGTCAAAGGTACTCTGCCTTCTGATAAAGAACTGTGCAACTGCAAATTGACCAAGGTTAAGCTCTATTTTTTCTTGATATAAAATTGGGTTGAGTGTATGACATCATCGGGTGTCTCATTTGCATATTTTACACATTTTTCACACTTAAATATCTCCAGAACTAATGCAGATATTTGCAAACGGAAAACAGTAATTTTTATTCTTTCATGGAGTTCTATGTGATACACCTAAAAGATCAAAGGATAAAAATTTGATCATAGTACACTTTGAATTAAAATACAATATTCAGTATGTATAAGCTGTAATAACATAATTCTGTACCTCATTTCTTGATGGGTGTCGCGCCACTGAAGTACATCCCAAGACAGTCGCTACGAAACACACTAAACATCCAAATATATTCATAATACACATTCCATACATGATTTCTTTCAGCTGCCCCTGTATTAATTCACAGTCTATGATACCATCAAAATGGTTAGCGAAATTACCCTGGGAACATGCAGCCACAGAATCACAACATGAACATGAATTTGTCATAGTATGTGACCTGCAGCCCATTAGTGATTTCAAGAATCCACCAGCATCGCCTGTAAG
Organism: Zoanthus gigantus; assembly: GCA_025331005.2. Classification (NCBI taxonomy): domain Eukaryota; kingdom Metazoa; phylum Cnidaria; class Anthozoa; order Zoantharia; family Zoanthidae; genus Zoanthus; species Zoanthus gigantus. Next base: position 10,020 of record JAOBBB020194313.1, read on the forward strand.
TATTGTTCCAATCATCTGCAGTACAACACTAACTGCTGAGAAGAATGAAAACAGTCCCAACTGTGGAAAAGAAATATTAAAATGAATATAAATCAAAAGCAAATTTGTGCCCTAAACTTAAATTGAGATCAATTTTATTTATGTTCTAGAATATATCAACTAATGATTGGGCACTGATATTTGACCAATAAAAAAGAAAAAGAAAATTGACCCCAACTTCATTTTAACTGTCAACACAAACATTGTTTAAATGGAATGCTGCGTCGGTGTTTTTACAGATTCAACAATTTAATAAAATTTATTTAAATTGATAACTTGTACACCATAGTGAAAAGAATTTTATAACTGACGTTTCAGACCATTGTCCTTTGACAGAGTGGCAAGTCCCTCAACAAAGGACTACAGTCTGAAATGTCAGTTATAAAATTCTTTTCACTACAGTGTACAAGTTATTAAACATTGTTTAGTTCTGTGTATTGGGAAACACAGATTCAGAACCTTTAGAGTTTTTTCCACAGGATTTTTAACCAGAATGGTACCTCATTGATACTATGAATAAGCTACTTAATACTTTGCAAAAAAATTGGATTAAGATTCTTCTTCATAGTGACATGGTGAAATTTGCATTTAAAGTTTGGAAAAATCACTTCCGATTTCACTTTAACTGAGCAATGGGAAGCTGGTAACTACCCTATTGTTTTCTGGTCCGTGACATCAGAAACAGAGTATAGTGAATGGAGATCGTGTTCTGTTTCTTTGATTGTATCTATTCCATTTTCTTTTAAAATATGATAGCAAGATTTGTTTTAGGTTGGTGCATCAACAGAAAAGATAAAGAAAAGAGAATATTGATCATGTATCACCTTAATACATTTAGCTCACCCACCAGGGCCGGTCAAAAAACCCAACATTACAAAAAAGTCCAAATTGCAAAAGGTCAAGCAGTCTCCGAACTAAAAATGTATCCACAGCCACAAAAACCTGCAGGATTTAATGAAAAATTTGAAAGTGATAACCATTCTTTGAAAAAAATAGAAGGCAAATGAAAAACTCAGGAATCGCATAATTTGGAACAACAAGCGGAGAAACAGCTGACCATAGCAAGAATATGACAAAGACTTGGAATCTATTTTTTATGCATGGTTGGTGCCAATAACCTGTACCAGCACTTCAAGGGTAATCAGAAATGCTTTTAGTCAAAGTAGGCCATCTTCACTGGAAACTTTCCAGAATTTCAATGTTAAAACATTAACATGTACATTTGGGATAGAAATCAACCTTCTCAATTTCAGGTGTGAATTGTGTGACTGTATGCATACAACAAAACTTGATACTGACATTACATTCTTGGAGCTGCCTCAATAAGCGTCACTGTGTAAACTACTGTCTGGACAATAACAAAATAACTCAAGAATATTTCTCTGTAGGATGATTTTGTAAAGTTGTCACAGATTTTGCATTAACTACTTAGAATGTGTATTTTACCGTTTCTTTGTGTGGTTTTTTAGAGTTAGTAAGTTATTGGCTCACTAACATTATCGATGTTCAAATTCTGATTTTCAAGGTTTTTGACATTTCAATGTCAAGTGGTTACTTTTTCACTTGGCCAGCTAAAAATGATATTGGGCTAGTTTTAGTTTCTCCTTATACAGAGCACCTAAAACAATACCATCAATTTATCACATATTAATATCAGTCAATTCCCAAAACGAAAATATTATCAGTGGCGACTCGTCAACAACGAAAAATGAAAAGAATCCATTTTAGACACTTCCGTCACTTGAAAAAAGTTAAAAGTTTCATCAATTTATCAAATATAAATATTAGTCAATTCTCAAAATGTTCTCAAAATGAAAATATTATCAAT
>JAOBBB020194403.1:0-11885 GCA_025331005.2 Zoanthus gigantus
GTCATTTGCATTTTCTAGTGCCTGAAGAAGAAGGGTTCTGATATTTCTTTTGAATTTAAATTTATTAAGAGTTTTGAGTGAAACAGGCAGACAATTCCAGATTTTTGCACCCGTGAAAATAAAAGAACGCCTGGAGGATTCAGTTCTAATACTATCAATGTAGAAACATTGATTTGAGATTGATCTGGTTCCATAGCGATGTACATTATTTGATTTCTTGAATAAACTATTCAAATTCTTTGGAGCGCGATTATTAAAAATATCATGCATCATAATACACATATTTTCGAAATAGAGGAAATTTAAGGGGAGCGATCTTGTTTGGAGAAAGAAGGGGATAGCATGCTCTCGTGAATTTGAAAAATTTATCAGTCGGAGGGCACGTTTTTGTAAAACAAGCAATCGTTTAAGGTGTGTCTTACCAGTGTTTCCCCAGGAACAGATTCCATAATTTATGTATGGATTTACTAGTGTTTTATAGATATTGAACATGGTTTCACGCGGAACATAATGGCGCAATTTAGCAATGATGCCTATAGATCTGCTAATTTTCTGTGCAACTTGGTCTATATGTTGTTTCCAAGATAGTCGTGAGTCAATAAGGACACCGAGGTACTGTATAGAATCTTTGTTATTTATTTGTTGAAGTCTGTTTGAGTTGTCTGAAAGATAGATTGATGGTATAAATGGCAACTTTTTTTGCCTAGGTCTAAAAATAACAAAGTTTGTCTTTTTCACATTAAGTGATAATCGATTGGTATTTAGCCATTTTGACAGCTTGGAGAGCTCAATATTGACTATATCTTGTAGTTCATTAAGGCTTTTATGTTCGCATAGCATACTTGTGTCATCAGCAAATAAATGAAAGGAAAAAACTTTGCTAGAATTAAATATATCATTGATATAGATGAGAAATAGAAGTGGTCCCAATACTGAACCTTGTGGCACTCCACAACTTATTTAGTTCGTAGTTAGAAATCGGCATTTAATTTCAGCAACTAAATAAAGACCCAAATTCTACACGTGAAAACACTGACTCCAAAAGACTCCCAAAGACATAAAATGCGAGGGTCATTTAAATCAGGTAATAACTTATGAACAACTTTAGTATAAATTATTTACTATTTTAAGTAACATCCATCGGTTCGCAAAAACCCGCTCAAAATTAAAGGACGATTTTTCCTCAAGTATTCCTGCACTTCTATCTCAAGCGAGCCGCACCGTTCGTTGATGTGACACAGTAAACCGTTGTTTAGAAAATTAGTGACCGCGCCGCAACAAAATCAAAACCCGCCAGGGTACCTAGGTGAAAAATTTTGCGAGCAGACTGGGATCCCCAAGAAAAATTTTTCAAAGTCGGTATTGTTTTTTTGGTCCAATTGGAGATCGAGGATTAAATTTAAATTTGATATGGCACAGCTGGACGAAATTGGACGAAAGAACAATACCGACATTGAAAAACTTTTCTTGGGGATCCTAGTTTGCTCGCAAAATTGTTCACCTAGATACCCTGGCGGGTTTTGATTTTGTTGCGGCGCGGTCACTAATTTATTAAACAACGGTTGACTGTGTCACATCAACGAACGGTGCGGCTCGCTTAAAATTAGAAGTGCAGGAATACTTGAGGAAAAATCGTCCTTTTGAGCGCGTTTTTGCGAACTGATTGATGTGAGATGGCAATAGGTTTATAAGGTATTTATTCGTGGACATGCATACAGACTTTTAAATTGATTTTGTTTGTATTACGGGAATTATGGGGTATAGCGTGGGGAAGTTTTCAAATCAAGGTTTCCAGGCTTTACTTCTTTTAATAGAGTGGAAGAACGATCGCAAAAAATCCCTCTAAAATACTTCCAATCGTGCCCAAAATACACACAAGAGACAAACACAAGGCGAACTCAAAGTAAGTGAACTTTATTTTCAATTTTTTTGTTAATGAAATTTTGACTAAATTTTGTAAGACTTTGTATGGGAAACTTTTAATATGACTAATTTCCAGCTTGGGCAGCCTGTGGGTGATGAGGCCCAAAAAAGGCCGAAAAATGGCCGCAACCATTTGGGCTAGATCCTAAGGGATAAAGACCGCTACTAACGGCCACTAACATGGCTTTACTATCCATTTCAGCTGCCTCAAGTTAGCTACTAGCACACATGTGTATCTTTATTTGATAGTTCTCACCGTACTGAACTAAGCTTTATTTTAATTTAGCCGTTAATTTCAAACGCATTTTACTTTAAACATAGTTTTAACATGTGACAGTTTATATAGAGTTACGTAAGGTTTGTTATAAATGATATCTCGCAGCCTTGCGGTTTAACCTCGATTGTGGTTATTTTAATATGTCCCAAGCATAGTGCGTTATTTCATCTGTAGTCTATTTGTCAAACTGATTTTTTGTGGATAATTTTCTACATTTTCTCACCGAGTTTTTGTTTTTCAGGTTGCTATACAAAATCAGGTCGTGGTACCATTCATGCTTGGCCGAGATCATTCAAGATGTCGTTTGTTGGAAAACATCTTAATAGTTACAAGATTCAGAATGAAATTTGTTTCAAGAGAAGAGTGCAAGCTACGATCATTGCGAGAATACACGGAACTGATAAAATTATTATTCTGGACAATAGATAGATAAAAAGACTTCCAGTGAATCAAACTGGAGACATTCAAACTTTGTCAATTAAACACTTATTTAGTTTGAACTCGCTATAAATGTTTCCTGTTTTTAGTTGAAGTTTCTCACCGATTCAGTGCGAGTCAGTGGATTGTTTACCATAAGTACACAGTTTATATCGAAGAATTTCATTTGGTAAAGTCTCAGACATAAACATTTTATATTCTTTTGGGTTTTGTAACTCTTCCGATTACCTTCGATTCCTATTTTCGTTAGTCTTTTGATGTAAATAAATTGAAAGTCTTTAAATACTCTCGTTTTTAATTGTTTAAAGTGTTTTTAGTTTAAAATTTGTTCCACAGTTTGCCGTTTCAAAATATTATCTTCGCCGTGTTCCACAGTTTGCAGTTTCAAAATATCATCTTTGCCGTTTTCCACAGCTAAAGTTTCAAAATATTATCTTTGCTGTGTTCCTCAGTTTGCCGTTTCAAAATATTATATTTGCCGTTTTCCACAGTTTGCAGTTTCAATAAATTATTGTCTTTGCCGTGTTCCACAGTTTGAAGTTTTAAAATGTTATCTTTGCTGTGTTCCATAGTTTGCGGTTTCAAAATATTATCTTCGCCGTGTTCCCACTGCTTGTCGTTTTTAAAATTTTATTTACCAGTGTTTGCAAATTGTATTAAAGTAATTTCTTAGTTGTTTAGAGTGTGTCGCGTGTTTGCCCTTGTTGTTTATTCCAAGCTTTCAAATACTTCGTTTTCTTGAGCGATTAATTTTATAATTGAATGTTTTGGAAACTTAGTAAATTGATCTTGTAGTAAAAGGTTGAACGTACTTTATAATTTATGAGTTTGCTTGAAAAAATTATTAGACTTTTGACTTAAGAGATTTAAGTCAAAAGTTATGAAACTCCCGGCTTGATTTTTTCGCAAATGTTGACTTGAGTTTTATTAAAGTTGAAGATTACTAGAGATACACTCGCCATTGTTTCCCTATTGTTCGTCCATTGTTCTCCCTGAATTAATGAGATTTTGATGAAATTTGAATAGATTAACACCTTGAAACAATAGAAAAAAGTCCCATGGGAATTGAAAAAAGGCCAAAATTCCCATTGTTCTCAATTCCCTGGGGAATTGCATATATTATAAAAAAAATTTCACCCCACCCCTCCCCCCTTGTTCCCTCACGACGTACTACATGGTTTTTCTTTTTGTTTTCTTTATTTTTCTCTTCCTCTTCGTTTACAGTGTTTTGTGGTCTCCTCCCTTGTTGATCTCGGGGAGTGGGGTCATTTCTCCTGCCCTCTATCAGTCTGAGTAGAGTTACTCTTGAGAAGTTTACTAAGTGTTGACTTCTGTTAAGTCTCTATAAGGTGGCGGATAAAGGCTAAACGGCCTCCAACTCTCTCAAAGAGGAAGTTGAAGGCGGTCCAGCCTTTATCCGCCTGTTATAGAGACTTAAGAGAAGATGCTCTTCCCGGGTTTCAAAATAAAGATGGATAAAGGCCAAGTACTTTTCAAAGGAAAAACACTTGAGCTTTACCCATCGTTACAAAGAAACCCGGGAAAAGCATTTAACAGTAAACTTCTCAAAAGTAACCCTACACAGACGGATAAAGGGCAAGAGAAACCTTCCTATCTTTGAGCAAACTTTGAGGAACGCCATAAAAAGGATTAAAAACAATTTGGACAAAAAAATGAAATGAAAACGGCGCACAAAATACTAACTTAAAAATAAAGCTGGTTGAAAAACTAGTTTAAAAACTAACGCAATTAAAATCACAGACAGCTAGCGCCATAAACAGAAATTTAACTCGAGCGCTGCAGAAAAAAATGTCTGAAACCTCAATGCGAGTAAAAACAAAACTAATTTAGTGAGCAAAAACTCATTTTCTCGAAGTTCTAGTTCTAAGAAGAAACGCGTTCTGCCTACCGGCGTCTCAAAGTTTACTCATCGAATAGGAAGGAGACCCCGTTCCCCGATCAACAAAGGAGGAAGATCCACTTACCTCTATTTTAAGCAAGCTGTCTCTACTCTATCTAACAAGCTATCTCCTGGTCTCATAAGTTCAAAGAATTCCACTACAAGCAGTGTGCCTTAACATTTTCAAGCGAGAACTCTAAAGCGCAGTATAAATATGGTTCAGCAACTTAACACGCCGGTAAAAACAAATGCTTAGAGTAAAACAAAATGTGTTTAAAATCAAAACATAATTTTCACAAACAAAAAAACAAAAGTGTATATTGCTTAAATGTAGTGGAATTCTTTCTAAAGATGCAAGGTTAAAGCTAATACATTCTACAGATATAAACACTTTGACTGTGGTTCTGAAAAGGGCCATACACCTTAAATTCGAATGGAAATAAAATGCATAACTGCGTGAACTCGGGCGTCGCTATTTTGCTATGCTGAAATAATTTGAAATCACTAATTTTGAGTGTTAAAAAAATCGAATATAAACCTTATAGGCTTTTCACGGTCTAATGAGAAAAAATCCGCCATTGCAATTTGTTGCTAAAGGACACTAAAAAGAATGCGCATTTTTAATATAACGTTAGGCCTGCAGTTCGGACATTCAAGCAATTCCTACATTCAAAGCAAGAGGAATCACATCAAATATGGATGAGTTTTCAAAACCACATTCTTACAACATATCATTTAATCTGAAGGCATTGGTAAGAATAAGATTATTGGAAAGGGTCTTTGGACATACAAGGAAGGTTTTTTTGTGATAAATATAATAAATAATAATTTACAAAGTATTTCCAAAAATTTGTGAACTAAACGTATCTTCTCACCGCAGAATCCGAAGTTAAAAAAATTTAAACTTTCAACAGAGAAAATAAAAATATTAATTTTTAGATAGTGATTTCAGGATGGTCTTGTGTAAAAATAGAAAATAAAAGTTGAGTTTGTTTAAAGGAGAACCATCAAACATTTTAGACCAAGATAATACCACTTGTAGTGTTGGTTAAAAAGCAAATTACACTTTTGAATAACTGACTGCAACAGAACTTTTGATTTCTGAAATGAATTTTGAACAAAATCAAAAACGGGTGGGAAATAGAAGAACAAAAAGCCAAAGGGGAGGGGAACCTCGTTCCCAGGGCTCAGGGAGGGAGTATGAGGCAAAGAGCATTTATCTCGTATAAATTATAGCAAAAGACAATAACTCACCAATGCCTGCAATAAACGATAAATTGCATAAAAGATTTAAAATTGTTAAAAACAGCAATCATGATTATCATAAGGAAACTTTGCAAGCGTTGAAAAATAACTGTGTTACAGACCTACCTTTGTTGTAGAGAGCCCTATATATGGATACAAGGTAACAACTGTTGGTGAGGGGAGACATATTTACAAGATACTTTTTTTTATTTCACTAGCATCTTGAAAATATTCCCTCAGGGTTCAAGGTAGTGGTCGAGAATTATTTGGTATCATCTGCTAGTTGCTCTTTGTAGAATACTCATTGAACATCAAACAATTAAAAAATTCCTAATCTCTCAATGCTTTGTTTCCTCTATTGTAAAATTTCAGTTCGCCTGATGCATGTCTCGAAAACTGCATCTTATCTTTAAAAATAAAACCGTCTATTTATAAAAATACTTGATAAATATATATTTTTAATAACTTAGAATGAACTTTCCCTTGCAGGGCCTCTTTATAACATGTGACCACGATTTTAAAATTAGCAACGATAATCTGATGTTGAAGTCAGAAAAAAAGGCATGGCAACTTTGAAAAAAAACATTGTATAATTTGAATGGAAATTTTGAAAAAATTCTGGGAATGCAACCAGAAATCAAGAAAGAAGTGACAAACAGTGTTGATAAATCAGAGTTTGTACAAATGATAGAATCAGATACAAACAAAACTAGAAAACTAACAAAATAGGAAGCCAGAAAAAAGTGAGAATCAAGGTTCACTTTTACAAAATCATTTTTATCTTCGTGGTTTTCACTTGTTTGTAATGAAATAAATTATACAATAAACTCTGCACAGAAAAGAAAAGATGGATATTTGTAAAATGAATAAAAGATGGGATGGAGGAAACCATGTATCCATATATAGGAATTGCACCCTGAAAAAAGACTTAGTATTCATAACACAGGAGCTTGCAGCAGGGCTTTCCTCAAAAGAGCATCAGTGAAATAAAGCATTTTATTATTTTGCTTTTTAAAAAACTTACAGCTAGTTTGAAAAAGTGAGTGCATGGCCATCTCTCCTCAAATATTTAAAATGGGTGTTTGAAAAATTCAGTTTTGAGCACTCAACTGAATTTGTTTTACAGTTCAACACATTTTTGAGGCCTATAATTTTTGCAGTAGCAATTCTGAAAAAACTTTACTTTCAAAAATGCTGTCAAAACTTTACTGAAATTGTTTTATGAAAAAAAACATGAAAATGTTTTAAATAATCTAAATCCAAATAGCAATGCAAAAACATTAAAATTTGTAACTAATCCATTTTGAGGTTTATAAAATCAAAAACAGCAAAATGCATAAAGATTAAAACTTAGTTCTTGTTTTGCATAAGGATGTGTAGTAAAAAATTAAGAAAGATCTCAGTCAAGTATGATATTTTATAATGAGAAAATATTTTAATAACAATAGCTAGCACGGCTTGAATGCTTATTTGAGGAAAAGCAAGATCAACAAAGAGAGCATGCACCACAAAGTACTTCCAAGTGCTTAATAAGAAAAATGAGTTCTAAGGAGTTGAAACAGCAATAATTATAAAATATAAGAATAAATAAGAGATCGGGATTACTAGATAAGAAATTTTAGTCTAAATTTATTTTCTAACCAAATTAAAGCTTCAGTCTTTAAAAATTCTATAAAAATCAAAAATAGAAGAAGCAGTACAATTATCATATGATTAGAAGTGTGGTGTAGCTCTAATATAATTTGTATACAAATACGAAACTTTCTTCGGTCCCTAGACAAAGGCAATAAACTTGATTAGCCAATCACAATTGTATCTTGAGTAAAATCTTATTTTCTAATCTGAGAAAATGTTTTGATGGGAGTTGAAAAAGTTCAAATTGATGAAAAAGTTTTTATTTGTTTATTAATTTTCTGGCCTTTGCAAAACTTACAAAAAACAGTTATTTAGAATTTCTCATAGTAGGAAAACTTTTTGAATTTTTTACCAGCACACATTGATCATATTAAGTCAACTAAAAAATGAAAATAGTCAATGTGGGGTAGATCTAATAGAATTTGTATACAAAAAGTTACAGTGCAACTCTTTTTTTGGTCTCTAGATCATGAAAGAGGTCTCGATTGAAAGTTCATTTTCTAATCAGAGAAAATTTTTGATAAGAGTCGAAAGAGTTAAAAGTAATTTAAAATTTGTAATATCAGTTGTTTATAAAACCACTGATCTTTGTGAATCTCACTAGAGTGAAACAGCTCTTTGGCATTTCTCATTGTAAGAATATTTTTGAACTTTTTGTCTATTAATAAAAATTAAAGCAACTGAAAAAATGAAAATTAATTACAAGTTTAAAATTTTTAGATTTAAAATTTGTAATATCAGTTGTTTATAAAACCACTAATCTTTGTGAATCTCACTAGTGTGAAACAGCTCTTTGGCATTTCTCATTGTAAGAAAAGTTTTGAACTTTTTTATTTATTAATAAAAATTAAAGTAACTGAAAAAGCAAAAATTATTAATGGAGGAATGAGGGTTTTGATAATTTTTGGGGAATTAAAAATATTTTACAAAAAACGAAGGCAAACCCTCCTTTCTGATAAGCGCTTGGAAGCACAGGTACTATTAAACATGATGTAAAATTTATTTTCAATCTACAACATATAATAATAACGCTAAGAGACCAGGAGACAACTATTCTATCTAAAGCTGCTTGCTCTCTATCATCCACAGCACCATCTGTTATTGCGGCATCTGCCATCATCTGTGAGAAAACAGAAAGAAAGAAAAATTCAAATTACTTAAGTTATGAGTAAGCAGGTAGATAGAATTACTATTGTAGAGTGTTTGTCATAACAAAACTTAAATACTTTCTTCTAAAACATTGCAAAATTGCAGCTAACCTTAGAGGCAATATCACATTTATAGATGGAAAAGCAAATTTAAAACTTTTTAGGTCCTAAACACATAATTTTATTTTGAAGATCTTTTCATTGTCTTATAAATAATTAAAAGTTTAAAAAAATATAAGTAATTACAAAGACCTGAATTCACGATGTATATTCAAAAGTTCGGCTGAAACACTACTGACTATATTTGCTTTCATTCTGTTTCTTCAAAAATATAGTTAGCAAATATTCTTAGCAAAAAACTTGTTAAAACAATACAACACTCACATCTGCATGCAAGGCATGTAAAAATATTTACCTGTCGTAAGATGGCAGTCTTGAGGCAGTTCAACAAGCCATCAGTCTATCACAGCAATATGGTCAATGCTGCAAGAGAATTGATTGATGATAAATCATTACATTTCACCAAATTCAAAATACTGCTGTTACTTTGTTAGTGGTAAAATTAAATCGAATAGACTGCTTACTTTAAAGTTTTTATGTACAACATGCACAACTTTTGTTTGTAAGTCCCTGTTCCTTAAGTCCACCACTCACATCTTTTAATGATGGAGGGAAGGGTCTGAAGGATTTTCTTGGGTCTGAAGGGATTATATGAGGTCTATAGAAGATGCCGGGATTTTTTTGAGTTGTTGAAAAAAAACAGCGGATTGTTTTTTCACCAGCTCAAATCAAAAATCTTAAATTAGTTTTCTGGCATTACAGGATATTTCTTTTTGACCAAAACCAAAGGTTGAAGTTGGCAAGTTTTAGCTTTCCAGAAGATATAATAAAATTTACTATTTTGCAATAACACAGGAGAATTTTTTTGGCTACACAAATGCTGAAGTTGGAATATTTTTGGGTACAAACTATGAACCTCAACCACCCCTCCCTCCTCTCCTCCCCCTCTCATCATTAAAACATATGGCTGGGGCCTCTAGGCTCTATCCATTTTAATGTGGTAAAGATGGTGTTTCAATAAGTAGGCATTTGGCCAGATGGAAATAACTCCTAAATAACATCTTCATAATTAATAATTATAATAGTTGTTATTACTATTATTATTATTACTATTAATCAAATACAGCACAGAAAATGGTAGATTACCTGCTCTATGGTTGCAATCACTTTATACTGGAGGCTAGATTCAGCAAGCCATTGGTCACAGCAACTTGGTCATCACTGAAAGATATTATTTATTGATCAATGGTTAATAATCACACGTCATTTCAAATGTCCAGTTACTATAACATACTGTAGATGCTCTGATCTAGAATAAACTGTTGATCTAGCTTTATGTTTATTATTCTATAAAATTATGCTACTGAAAAAATTTTGCAGCAAAAAGTATACAGTTATATTTAATAAATTATAAATTATTTGAAAATATTAAATATATTTAATCCACTCTAGCCAAAAATATGTTTAATTATCTTCATAAATAGAAGACAAGCTGATGTTTCAAGCATTAGACCTTTAGCAAAGTAACTTTCATGTGACATTGCTTAAGCTAAATATTTTACAAGCCTAGTAGCCCAGAGAAGCACATGAGAGTCTTTTACTCCCCCTGGACAGGACATTAATCTATCACAGGTTAGCTCCCAGCAGAAGCTGGTACTTAGTTTACCTACCCAGAAAGCTGAGTTAGCTTAGGCAGGAAAGGAGGTCACACAAATATTCAAATCTTGGCAGAGCCAGGGATCAAACTGGGACCTTGTGGTAGGAAGGCAGAGATCTTACCAACTGCGCAAACCATGCCTGCACAGATAATGCTTAAGCTAGCTAGCTAAATCCTTTACGAGCCTAGTGGCCCATGGAGCGGGCGCTTATCTCCCGTTTCTGTAGTGTTAAGCGGATGAGAGTCTTTGACTCCCCTTGGATGGGACACTAATCCATCGCAGGTTAGCTCTCAGCAGATGCTGGTACTCATTTACCGACCTTGGAAGGATGGAAAGCTGAGTTGGCTTAGGCGGGAAAGAAAGTCACTCAAGTACATCACTTGTTTACTTCACGAGCGGTTAATGGCACAAATTGGTGTATTATGAGTTACTGCCAGCACATAATTGGCACTTTACTGGCACACATATTGGTAGATTATGAGTTGTTATTGGTAGATTATTAGGAGTTTTCAAATTAGGAGTTTTTGCGCATCCTGCCATTCCCAAGTCGCCCCCTACCTCACAGAGCTTACAACAACGGCCACTCTTTCGCGGTCATTGAAGCAGCAGCGTATAGCATCAGATGGGGCCATCACAGGGCGGGGACAAGTCCTCGGAACTCACACCATCCTTTTGTGAAATCAGTGATTGAAGGAGCTAAGCGAAAGCTAGCTAGGCCAATTCACTCCAGAGATCCTCTTTCAAACGAAGTTGTAACGGAAATTACTAAGTAACTTGATACCCCGAATGCATCTCTAGTAGATATTCGATTTCTTTTCATCTTACTTGTCGAATACGCCGGCATTTTTTGCATCAGTGAAATCCTAAACATTAAAGTTGAGGATGTGTGAGTGTTTGATAATCTGTCCCCAAACGCAAAAACGACCAATATAGAAGAGGGCACATTTCTATTATTGCTAGGTCCGGTAAGCTCGATTGCCCCGTTACTTTTATCGCTTTTGCCAAACAACAGGAAACGTCACTCCCCCTTGATAAAAGAATTGTAAAATCTAAATGCAAGTAGTAATTCCACCAACAATTCCACTAGCCATTTCTTATTCTTGCACCAGGGACAATCTGAAGGCATATATTGGCCATCATGTTTCCGACACGTCCCTGTTCAGAACTCATAGTATTAAATCAGGCGGATGTAATGACCCAGATTTTAAACAGGCGTCAGATTCCCTTAAGGATAGGCATGCTGGATGGAAGAACCCAAAAAGCAAATTTCGTTACGATGATCTCACATATAGCAAAGAGCTGATCGAAGTAACTCAATCCGTGAACATTATAATTACTTTGTAATAGCCTCGGGGAAGAGCTAAGGCGAATGAGACTAGTCAAACGTTCTGTCGCGGCTTCCCTCAAGATTTCCTAGTTTTTTACCCTCCGCGGATTTTTTCTAGGTTTTTTCTGGCCTCCGAGTATCGAGAAATAAATGTTTGACTTTGATACGTGCTCATTTGTCCATTATCTATAGACTGCAAATGATGAATACCGTGAACAAAATGCCGCATCACGTAGGATCTAAGAAGATCAACCAGCCACGAAATGTGTGAAAC
>JAOBBB020194495.1:0-11884 GCA_025331005.2 Zoanthus gigantus
AATGTAATAAAAATATATAAAAAAATATAACAATAATATTAATTACTGAGATGACAATACTTTTTTATCTTATAATCATTTTTCTTTGCAAACAGAAATAATATTTGTGGACAGTTCCAGTTCCAGTTCTGAGGATGAAGGTAATGAAAGCTCAAAATTCACGTTTAGAAATTCCAAATATCACACTGTACTGAGCAAAAATCCGGTAGTTTCGCCACAGGCAGACCAAGCTCTATTTGTGACACTAACATAATACATGTGATTTATATAGTAAATATATGGGATTTTACGTTTGTGCTCGAAACGTTTTCAAAATTAAATAAAATTCATGAAATACCAGTGCACAAATATGTACAATAAAAAGCGCAGAGTATGAAGAGTTTGACGATAGAAACTCTCCGAGCGTCTCGATTCTAATTATTTGACATCCTAGGCAAAACATCTATTAGCTTTTCGGCTTCCGGGTAGTTTCCATTGTCATTCAAATACTGTAGAAAGTGAGCCTTAATTTTTCTTTTAAAAGATTTTTTAGAGATTGATGTGATAGCTTGTGGAACATTGTTCCCCAATCTGGCTGTAAAGTTCCATTCAGAGCAATTAGTTACTTGATTATGAAACAGAAATTGTTTTCACGCTTCCAAAAAATTATTCGTTTCTACCTGTTGTTTTGTTCTTATGAAAAACTTTATTTATTGATTTGTACCAGTGGTCTCCGTTTTTGTTTAAATGCGGCAAATTTCACTTGCTTGACAGACACTTTGCATGCATCTTATCTTCACCTAATGACATTGCAGAGGCGTTTTACTATACAGATATTGGTAAAAATCTAGCCCGTCAAATTCCTACTGTAAATATTGAGCCTCTGATAAGGTTTTTCTTTTTTTTCGAAAAGATCAATGTCCAAAAGGTCGTCAAACTAGTGAAAGGTATCGATGAAGGAAAGTCAACTGGCCTTGACATCACTGGCATCAATGCTTCCGGCTGAAAGCTGGCTAAAGTTTCACCTATCTTTAAAAATGGATCCAAGAATGACTTAAATAATTATCGGTCTATATCCGTTATACCTGTTGTGGCCAAAATCTTCGAAAACAATTATCTATGACCAATTATATAATTTTCTTAATGTAAAAGATACATTAATCAGCTGCCAGTCTGGCTTTCGATCTTTACATAGTACGCTCACTGCCTTGTTGGAGACGAGCAATACCTGGTGTGTCAATGTTGAAGGTCTTCTCAAGGGTGTTATTTTCATCGATTTAAAGAAGACCTTTGACAATATTGATCACAAAATTATCTTGCAAAAACTTGGTAAATATGGGGTGGATCAAGGTGCCTTGAAATGGTTTAATAAGTCTTACCTAACAAACCGTCTGCAAGGATGCAACTTAAACCATCACCTTTCCAGTGCAAGCTCTTAAAACTGCGGAGTTCCACAAGGATCAATAAATTGTCTTCTTCTCTTGTTGATTTATATTAATGACTTACCAAATTGCTTAAGCCTTGGCTCCCCTAGAATGTATGCTGATGACAAGAATGTTACTTTTGCTGCAACTAATAATTATGATTGATCTTGAGACCCAAATCAATACTGAACTGCAAAGCATTAATCTTTGGCTCAGAGCTAACAAGTTAAGCCTCAGTGTCACTAAAACTAAGTTTATGATCATCAGCTAGCGTCAAAAATTTCAGTTTTTGAATGGCAAGACAATAAATATTAATGTAGACGGCGTCAAAATAAGCCAAAGAAATCATAGCAAAGCTCTCGGACTGAACATAGATGAAAATCTATCCTGGAAGGAACACATTCGGAAAAGGTCGCTTCCAGCACGGGTGCACTTAAGCGATTTAGACCCCTTAATTCCATAAACACTGCTACTAAAATATACAAGGTCTTATTGAGCCACATTTTGATTACTGCAGTGATGTTTGGGGTGGGTAATCTCGACATCTGGGTGAGAAACTTCATAAGCTAGCTGCTGTCAGAGTAATTACTAAATCAAGTTATCTTCACAACTAGCTTGGCTGGTATAACTTATCAATTAGAAGGGCGAAGCAAAAAGCAAATTTAATGGAGTTCAAATGCGTGAACAACCTCGCCCCAGTTTATCACTATAACATGTTCACTCCAAGAACTTTGTCTTATGATCTTCGTAACGCAAGATAAAAATTGTATTTACCGAAACCAAGAGCTGCCTACCTGAAACGTGGCGTCCGTTAAAGCGGAGCTTCGGAATCTTTAGGGATCTTCAAGAAAGGCATTAATAAATGGTTTTTTGTATCGGAATCCCACACGGCAAATATGTTAGCCAGTAATTAGAAAATTTTACATGTGATGTATTTTTCTGTTATTTTAATAATAATATTTTTACCTCTTGGCAGCACAAGCATTCTTTGCTATTCTCCTCCGAAACCGAAAGCTATTCTACTTTTGCACCTTTAAGTTGAAGAAATACTTGTGAGCGCTCCCTAAACATTAGGTTAAACAAAGTCGAAAAGAGCGCCCTGAAGAATAGCCGCCCCAAAATAACAAAGCAGAACCTCGATTAAAAATAATTCAGATCTTACCAGTCAAGGACAGCGATAAGTCCTCTCCTTCTCCTTAACAGTTCTTCAGGCGTTTTCGCTTCCTTTTTTACCTTTCTCTCTCTCTAGAATTGTTAAAGCCATTCCTGACTGACAACTAGCTCGCCATTAGATTCCAAGGATTTAGCGTGTCATGCTGGTTTGTTGCGCATTCGGCATTTTGTGTCTCATCGAAGTGGGTATGTGCCAGCTAGCCAAGTTGGATAGCGTTGTAAAAGCAACTGTCAGAGGCCAAGCGGGATAATTTCCGCAGAGGAGACTACTAATTCATGCATGCAGTACCATTGTACAGTGAAAACATTAAGTGCGCATCTGTGAAGTCAGTCAATCGTTTAGCGTGAAACATTTTCTAACGTTTATCAATTTTCGGAAGTTTAAGTTTTAATATTTTGTTACCGATACACGAAGCAGATTATCATCAGTTCTTGCCATGTTTATCTTCTTGTGTTTATGAAAGGTTGTAAAACATTGTAAACATACCAAAAGTAATATAAATAAATTAAAATTATCGTTTTTAATCGTTAGGGTTAGGAGTTCGGGTTTTGATAAAGGATATTTTAGAGAAACGGTTAAAGTTACCGTATTTCTTTATAGGGTTTGGGTAACGGATATTTTTTCACAAGGGTTGTAAAATATTGTAAGCAAACGAGAATTAAAGTGTATAAAGTTACCTCCACTTGATTCCACTGTATTCTGGTTGTTACTGTCTCAACGACTTGACTCCGTGTGCTGCCGTAAAATCCGTAGAACAGTTAATGCAAAGGTTTACAATTGCGAAATCGAAAAAAATATCTTACCTTTTTTTCGTTCTTGTCTTGGTTTTCTAAAATTCTCGAAAATCGAATTAAATTGAGGAGTGAGGAATTTTGGCTTGTGCTTAAGGCTAACTAAAGAGAGGCGAAAGAGAGGTAAAAAAAAACTGCAATTAGTAATTACTAAATTGTGACATTTTCTCTGAATTAAACAATAGGATTCTTGAAACGTTTTTTAGCCGAATACATTTCGGGAAACACATTGATACGTTATCCTATGAAATATTGTGTTGCTCTTGTAATTATATTTTGAACTAATGAGTGGTTGTAGTTCAGTTTACACCTCCCAAGAGCTTGAAGGTGTTTCGCTTTTTGAATACTTTTAAACTAAAACGAAAAAATGGGTTTTGAAGGGCTTATTTGCAAGCGTTTTACCTATATACAAACACAACTTGACTCTTGAATTTGTTTAAAAATTAAACTTTTCCATATATAGGAGGTAAGAAACATTCTTCTTTATCTTTAAATGATCCTAATATCCTAAAGTTATTGAAAATTTAAAACATCGAGCACTGAGCACCACATGTAGATAGATATAAGTTTATTCTATTTAATTCTAACTCCACATTTATTAAACCCTGATGCAATAAACTTATATTCTTTCTAGTGCAAATAAAACTCCTTACTGTTTATGCAAACACGTTCACAAGTAGTATAGAACATGGGGGTTCTGGCACAACGGACACCAAGGACATACCTCGAAAGAAGCATATGGTATTGGGACACTGCTAATCAGCACTGCCACACATATAAAGGATTGGGACCACGCGGCATAGAAAAACAGGACGACGACAATGGAGTGCGACAACCGTGGGCAACGATTCGACTATGCTACCAAAGCCTCTGGCAGCACAAAAACAAGAGATGCAGACAAGCGGCAACCGTCCAGACCAACGAAACCGAGGCCTAAGCCAAACTGTGGCCAAGCAAGTGCGAAAACGTGCATGTGTCCATGCAACACCTTCCTGCTCAGCAAAGAAATTCAGAAATGGAGCGATCCACCAAGCAAGACCCGTGCCAATACCGATAAAATAGCCGAAGAGCTGCAGAAAACTCGAGCCAAAGCCGACCAGCTGCGGGCAACCTTAGAGAAAAGACGGCAAAAAAAAATAGGAAGCAGATACAGCCAGAAATCTAGCCCTGGGTGCGGCAAGCTTGTGGGCCAATGAACTGAAGAAGCACGTCAGGAAGCGCGGAAATGGAGACACGAATTGCTAGAGCGGGAAGCAGAAATCCGCCATCTCGCCCAGGAAAGCCTCGAAATTCTGGAGGAGAAACAGCAGCAGAGAGAGCTCCGTGAGAGCTTGGCCGAAGCCCGATGAGCCGAACTATTGGCTGAAGAGGAGCTACAAAAACTAAGTGCCACCACCTCTATGACCCAATGACAACGAGGAGCAAAAGGAACAAGAAGTAGGCGAGGTGGGCCTCATGAAAGGAGCGTGGGTCTAGGCGCCGCAAGGAAAGCCTGCAACTCGATCGCCAGTCGTGGCAACGGGCAGGCACTTGCTTCACAGTATAAATAGGACAAACTTCATAGGACAAACTTGGAATCCGAAATCGGCCGCTGCCTACTCTACTGCTCATTCCGACATCACTTCATTGTCCACGTTGGCCTTGGCTGCTCAGATCCAGACTCCCGAAAACCTGCCCGTTCTCGTGTGTGCATACCAGACGACAAAATCGACCCTTGGGACAAGACACCAGTCGAAGCAAACGGCCAGGTTGCCCCAGTACTTTGCGGGGTTTTGGACCACAAACAAGCCCTTTTTTTTTCCGGCAAGTCCTTAGGGGAAACCAGGGCCAAGGCTTCTTTTCTTTCACAACCTCGGCGGCTGTGTTGGCTGTGAGGTCCCAACTGCAGCAGAGGGTCTTCGATACGGGTGCATCCACAGGCCTGCACTTCGGGATGCAAAAAGGTGCTGCGCAAATGCTGGTTCGGACGTTCGACATAGTCGGCCAGGTGCACTCGAACACCTAAAAGTTTGATACGAATTTGTTGTAGAGCTTCGTGCCAGCTTCGCTTGTGGCCACCCAGGTGCAGAAGTGTTTTCCAATGCTGTTGATGTTGTCCAGTATTGTGGGTGTGTCTTTGTGCATGGCGGCGGCCATGTCGCCTTGCTTGCGGAGTCCTTCGAATGCTCAGTGCTGTTCCATAAGTGTCTTCCGCTCGAAAACCCAGTCGATCGAGTAGAGGCCATAGTCTTGGGCCAACAGCTGACACTCGAAGGCTGGCAAGGAGGCCTGCAGCTCGTCTATTGGGATTTCGTACACATCTACAAAGAGTCTGGCCCCAGGGTATAGCTCTTGTTACTGCATCCGCACATTCCTGTTGGTATCGACCTGGATCCGGGCGACGGTTTCACAGATGGCGCTGCCTTCCATGTTCTCTCGGGTGACAAGAGTATGGAAGATGTTCGTTTGGATTTGGAAGTAGTTGCTGCCATTGGGGGCCTTCCCATACTCTCGAGTGCAGTGGAGGATACACGCACAACAATGGTTTTCGCGACGCTGTTTTGTCCAGTCTTGCAAGATAGGTGCCCACCTCGTACTAAGCACTCTTTGTGTCGTACGTAGCTGAGGCAGTATACGTCGTCGATCAACGTCGTAAGCCCTGGAAGCTTGTACGGCCATTGTAGAAGTTCTAGCTTTTTAGGTATTCTTTCAATTGCTCTTCCTCCGGGACGCAGACCAAGCTTGCTGCTACCACTTATTTGCCGGCAAATCTGTCGGCTATATACTTGGTGGAGGTAGAGCGCCCGTTGTAACGCCTACTCTGCACACCAGCCGTACGCCCTGGCAGGGCGACATGGGCGGACGAGTTGTGGGCCTTCACCGTTCCTAGCCCTGTGCACCACAGATTTGCCAGCAAATCTGCGAAGCAAGTCTCTGCCCGGCACCGTGACTGGAGGTCGATTTGCGAGTCTCCCTGATTCCAAGCCCGCTGTGCCCAGCGCTGCGAATGGCGACCATGTTTTTGGCTTGCTTGGTGAATTTGCCGGCAAATTCACAAAATTAGGCGTCCGCCGTTCTCAGCCCAGTGCACAATAGATTTGCGGGTACATCTGCAAAGCAAGTGCCTGACCGGCGCCTTGACTGGCGATCGGCCTCTGCGGTCCCCAGTCCAGTGTACCTCGCGCGGCGACTGGTGTTCAATCCACGCTCCCCTTGCCTGGCCCCCATGGCCTACTTCTTCTTGTTGCTCTTGCTTCTCATTCTCTTTGGGTCCTGGAAGTGGGTGGCACGTACTTTTTGTAGCTCGTCTTTGGCCAGTACCTCGGCCTATCGGGCTTCGGCCAAGCTCTGGCGAGGTTGTGTGTTCTCGCTCTCCATCTCCGCTATCTGCTGCTGTCTCTCCTCCAGAATTCTTGAGGAGAGACGTCGAATCTGACTGTCTCTCCTCCAGAATTCTTGAGCGAGACGTCGAATTACTGCTTCCTGCTCTAACAATTAGTTTCTCCATTTCCGCACTTCCTGCCGTGCTTGGTGTGCGGCTTCTTCCGCTCTATCGACGCCCCAGATTGCCGAATTCAGGGATAGAATTCTGGCCGTATCTGGTTCCTGTTTTTGTTGTCTTTTCTCCGGGGCCGCCCGCAGCTCTTTCGGGTGGATCTCGGTTGGTGGGTTGCTGCATTTCTTAGCTTCTTTGTGTTGGCGCTTGCTGGGCTACTTTTGGTCTTTACTTCAGCTTGGGCCTCGATTTTGTAGCTGGAGGCCGAACCTGTGTTCCCGAGGTTGTGCTCGTAGCTCAAAGCCGAACCTGTGCTCCCTAGGTTGTGCTCAAAGCTCGAGGCCACAATTCGGGTACTATGTAAATCAGGTTTTCTTTTCTACACATTTACAGTCAATTTACAAAATATGTAAATCGGACTTCCTTTCTGCACATTTATAGTCAATTAAGATACTATGTAAATCGGACTGCCTTTCTGCTAATTTACAGTCAATTTACACACCATGTCAATCGATGATTTATTCCCGCACATTTATAGTCAATTTACATACTATGTAAATCATACTTCTTTTCTGCACATTTACCGACCATTTACATACTATGTAAATCGGGTTTCTTTTCCGCACATTTACGGTCAATTTACATACTATGTAAATCGGGCTTCTGTAGGTTTACAGACAAGCTACATACACTGCAAATCAGATTTACATACTTTATCAGCCTGTAAATCAAATTTACCTATTCTTTTTTAATTTTACAGATATAAATCATTCTGTAAAATTATTACGTAATTCGTAAACTATAATTTACAGAATCATTAGACACCATGTTGAGGGTTTAGTTTTTGCTGTGATATGACCAGATTTATGGATTAGAATACGGTATTCAGACCGAAAAAATTTGTAACATTTTCCCGTTTCCAAATTCAAGATGTCACTTAGAATGTTTAATATTTAAGTATCTTGAGAGCTAAAAAAATTTTAGAAATTAGGTTATGCGAGTTTAAAAGTAGTTTGAAATATATTTAATTTTTATTAACTCTAATTATTCCAATTTAATTGTTACCCAAAACAGAGAGCAATAACTGCCATTTTACATTTTATCTACTAACAAAACAAAGTTGCAATATTTAACCCTTCAAGCCTCAAGCCTTTTAGCCAAACATATAGCCTCCCCAAGATTTTCGTTATGCGTGGACCGATCGATTTGAGTTTTGACATGAGAGTTAATTGGACCTTAGTTAATTGGAATTGACAAATCACGTGGCAATTATTTTGTTACCATTGTGACCAAGGCTTATAAAACGACGATGGCCGCGATCTTGGATTAATTTTCGATTTTTGAGATTTTTTCTAAAATTGAGAGATATCATAAGAAATGGATAGGAAATACAAGAGATGTGATGACTTCATTTAACTGATATCAAAACATGTATTCATTATCAAGGAACAGTTGTGCCAAAGCTTTTGGCAATTGGTCAAGGCGTTCAGATTTGAGACCAAAAAAATCGAGGGTGGGGTCCGTTCGACCTCCCTTCCTTGAGGCTTTTAGGGTTAATGCGACCTCGCTGCAAAATCAAAACCTAATTGTAAACGTAAATTCACAACTCTTAGTTTGTTCGTCTTATGAGATATACAACTTGCAATTGATTAGTGTCCAGTCCAGGGAGGAGTCAACGCCTCTCATCTGCTGTACACTACACAGAAACTGGAGATAAGCGCCGGCTCCAATGATCTACTAGGCTCAGAAAATAATTTAGCTAGCTAGCATGAGGTATAGTTGATACACTTTTTATGTAATTGAGCCAGGCACCGACCCTGAGGGGGATAGTTGATACACTTTTTATGTAATTGAGCCAGGCACCGACCCTGAGGGGGATAGTTGTTTTAGTATTCATCAAAATAATGGGATAAACTAATTTAACGAAGATCACGACCCCTTTAAATTTTAAAACTGATATGTTTCGGCAGTTACAACTGCCATCATCAGAGTAATAAAGGACTGAGTGGATACAAGTTAGTAGTGAACTGTAATTAACATAAATACTAATGAGAAAGCTACATAAATATTAATAACAGAGTTTCAGGTTGGTATGTTTGACCTGTTGATTTAAAGAAGGTTTACACCAACTGATATGCAGTGCCTCCTTTATCTTGAGGCTGAATTTAATGTTGGCACAATCAATTATGGAAAAGCATTCTCTAGACCATGCATCATTGCATGCCCTTGGCTCGCCCAGGTGTTTAAAAATTAAATTATTCAAACTTGCTCTCCATGAAGAATTTTTATACGAAACTTGTGGCAAAATGAACACAGGAATATTGGTTATTTCTCCTTGTTTTTTAACTTTAGTTTTGAAACCGGCTCTTCTGCCTCTGGGTAGGGAGCTTAACACTTAATTGTGAAAGATAGTTATTGTCCTCCTATCGTTTAAATGTTAAGTCCTGAGCAAAGTAAATTTATTGATTCAAAGGTAACGCTAATGGTTAAGCAGCTATGGTTGGAAAAAACAACACCAAAATATATCCCATACTAAACCATCAATCATTGAAATAG
This sequence comes from Zoanthus gigantus, assembly GCA_025331005.2. Taxonomy (NCBI): domain Eukaryota; kingdom Metazoa; phylum Cnidaria; class Anthozoa; order Zoantharia; family Zoanthidae; genus Zoanthus; species Zoanthus gigantus. The sequence continues at coordinate 9,400 of JAOBBB020194495.1, forward strand.
ATGCATCACAGTAACCAAATCATAAATCTTTCGTCTCCTTGGGTAGAAAGGGCTCAATAAAAGCTTAAAAAGCTGTAAATAAGAAATTTCCACGGAACACAAACAAAATGTGTGCAACCATGACCAGCGCTTACACTAAAGATTGAGAACCTCCCAACTCTTTTCCTTTTCAATCTCTATGACTATACGTAGTTCCACCCATGTTGAGTGCTGTTTAGGCTCTAGGAGAATCTTCTATTCTCGTTTACTAATTGTATTTTGCTATTTTTAACACTGAGTTTTGTATCCACACATTTTTATAAAGCTCCAGCTTTGCAAAGCGTTATTAAACCTCAGCCAAAGTTGACTTATATTATATAGCTTTTAAGTCTTACAACTGGCCAGCAAAATGACTACAGTAATAGCTTTAAATGGTACTAGCAAAGTGTATCGCTGTTTACTGACCTGTTTAAGAGTTAAAGGGAGACTAATCAGTTAGATTTGCTAACACTTAAAACAATGGTTTCAACGCGCCAAAGACTTCAGAAACAAAGTAAACATAATAATACAATCTTTTGTGAGAATAAAATATTAATTTTGCTTACCTTTTCATGCTTGACAAGCCATGGATGCACAAACTTTCTATACAAAAAACTGGAGCCCTAAAATAATTTAAGGTTAATTTTTTATTTCATTCGTATAATTAAAAGAAAGAAAAACAAGATCACGTACTTATCAACAGCTAAATCTTGGGTCACAAGGGAATCTAAGATTCAGTCCTATAGTAGTATGAGTGACTACTATTCATGTGGGTGAAGTCACGCCAAAGCTTTTTAAAAATGTTATATATTACGGTTAACTCTCTCACTTTTGCTCCAACAAAGAACTAAACATTATAAAACAGCCAGTAATTTATAAATGATTTCATTCATGAGCAGTCTTTTGGGAGTTATTCTGGTCACGTTTTCTGATTCAAAAGGAAGGCAGTACCAACTGGTAATCGATTACAAGGTACACGAAAACTGGGTTTATATTGATTCAATAATATCTTATCATCCATATCTATATTAATATTGATTCAATAATGTCTTATCATCCATATCTAAATTGATTCAATAATGTCTTATCATCCATATCTATATTTATATTGATTCAATAATGTCTTATCATCCATATCTATATTTCACTGACGCTGAAATATGAATATTTAGCTGATACTGATGGTGCCTCGATCGTATTTCATGAAACCATTATAAAGCTTTCATGTGAATCTTATGATATTCAATTAAGCTGTTGTGTTTTGTTGCATCAGTGTAGGATGTCAAAAAAAGAATGAAATTGGCCAGCATAGTTTTATTGTTATCAATTGTTTAAAATACCTTTGTTGATGGTGAAAGAAGCCAGATCATAAAAATAATTTTCAGCTCATAATAAAATGGAAACCTATGAAGAAAAAGTAATCATTAACTACTTAGGTAATTAAAATAATATTATCATCATTATAATTAACTATCATAAAATACAATTCAACTTCTTGAAGAGATTACATACATATCATAGTCAAAAATGCTATAAGCATTGATTCAGAATTTAAGCACATTTGCAATTGTAGACCTAGAAAAGGCATGTGATCGTGTGCCTCGTAAGGTACTGTGGTGGGCAATGAGAAGGCTGGGCATGCCAGAGTGGCTTGTTGGTGTCGTCCAGACAATGTATGCTAATGATAGCAGCAGAGTCAGGATGAACAACACGTTAAGTGACAGCTTCAAAATCCAAGTGGGCATCCATCAAGGTTCTGTCTTGAGTCCCCTCCTTTTCATTATTGTTGTGGAGGCCCTGTCCTGTGACTTCTGCACTGGTTGTCCCTTTGAAGTGCTATATGCAGATGATCTAGCTATTATCTCAGACTCAATGGACAATCTTCTGGAAATGCTACGCTGCTGGAAATCTGGGCTTGAGGCGAAAGGACTGCGTGTTAACACGGCCTAGACAAAGCTGATGATATCTGGTATAAACCTTGGATCGCTGAAAGATGCTGGTAAGCACCCTTATTGTTTCTGCAGGAAAGGAGTCAGTTCATACTCAATTTTCTGCTCCAGCTGTGAACACTGGGTTCACAAGAAGTGCACAAGCATCAAAGGCAGATTGACTCCCACCCTAATTTCAAGTGCAGTTGTTGCCTTGGTACTGCCCGTCCCATTGATGGTAGACCTGTCAACCATGTGTTGGTCGATGATCACAAGTTGGAAGTGCTAGACTCGTTCTGCTACCTTGGCGACTCGATCTCAGCTGGTGGAGGATGTGAGGCAGACACTGTCACTCGAATCAGAACAGCATGGGGAAAGTTCCGTGAACTATTACCCATCCTCACAACAAAAAGCCTCTCTCTCAGAACCAGAGGCTCCACCTATAATTAGATTTAATGGTACAAAAGTATGGAATTCAATTGATGATAATTTAAAAACACTAAGGAAACCTATGTTCAAAAAGGAACTGAAAATCTGTT
>JAOBBB020194578.1:0-11883 GCA_025331005.2 Zoanthus gigantus
TATCATATCATATCATATCATATCATATCATATCATATCATATCATATCATATCATATCATATCATATCATATCATATATCATATCATATCATATCATATCATATCATATCATATCATATCATCATATCATCATATATCATATCATATCATATATCATATCATATCATATCATATCATATCATATCATCATATATCATATCATATCATCATATATCATATCATATCATATCATATATCATATCATATCATATCATATCCATTGGTAGCGAGGTGTGTTGGAGCTACGTAAATTGAACAGATATATAGTAACTTTATAAGTGATACTTTAACAAACGTGTAAGTTAGTGGTAGTGACAGAAATGAAATAATCTTCACTTCATAGATTTTAGTGGCTTTTGTTTACAAATAAAAATTATCAGTTGACAAGGATTTACAGTATCCTAGAATTTTATTAAAATTCGCGACAGCAGTGTTCACTGGTTGGTCAGCAATCTTAGAGATGTTGACCAGTCGGGTAACATTTGATTTAAACTCATAAACGTGACCGCGATTTAGCCAATGAGAGCATGCCTTTGAGTCAAAAACGCACTAGCTACTGTATATAACAAGAAATATAATGTTTAAAATATAGTTTGGGGACCGATGAGGCTCCTTACCCGTGGTGAAGGCAACTTATCTAGGAGATGAATACTCTGGTATAAACCTCCCGCAATCTGTGGGTAAGGGCAGAGAGAGCCCTTTAGTCTTGGTTAGAGATGGTGTCACAATAAAAATACTCTGCACTGTTAGCAGTTTGGTGTCAGGAAGGGCATGTTTCCTGTAAAACTTTATCTTCAATTTACTCTTGGTGGCATTTCTTAGCACTTTACACAACTGCGTAAATGGCACCGGAACTTGTTTTGAAGGTGTCACGCACAGTAGAAATGCATCAACTTCTAGCTGAGAAGACAAAGTTCAGGGTTGGTACTCTCAATGTTGGGACAATGCATGGTAGATCCAGTAAGATGGTGGAACTGCACACTAGGATAGCTGTAGATCTTTGCTGCAGTCAGGAGTCTAGGTGGAGAGGGGTGTCAACTTTAATGATTAGTGATAAAGACAGTATGTATAAGTTTTTTTGGCTAGGAAAACCTGATGGCACTGGTGGAGTAGACATTCTTTTGAAGTAGAAGTGGGTTAACACTTATTTGATATAAACCAAGTACAAAAATGTGCCCCAGCCACGGGAAAACGCACAGAACGCTTTTCCGTTCAAACAGGCAAAATGAACGCTAAGTGAACGATTACTGCACGCTTTAGCAGACATCTTGAACGTTTTAGTAAAGCGTTTGAACGGCTGTTTCTGGAAACCAAACGTTTTCGCAAAGCATTCGAGCGTTCTCAAATTTTGAACGTTTTCTCAAAACTTTTGAACGGTAGGTAACAAATCTTGTTTTGTCATTAAACGTTCACCTGGTGTAATTAAACGATCTTGGATATACAGGTAGTGACTCAGTAATTTCATAACCTGAATAAACTGATTCATTGAAAAGTAAAACCAAGTTCATCGCTCGGATGTTTCACACATAGCAATGCCAATGTGCATCGGCAAACACTTTTGTAGTATTCTTTCAAAGTCGCATAGTGATATTCTACAAAATAAGAACGTATTATTGCATTCTTTCTATGTCTATAATACTGAAGTGAGACAATCAAAGGATAGATAAAAATGAACCTTTTAAAAATGATCAATTTTAACAAAAATAATGTTTTAAACAAAGCTACCTTATATAATTAATTTAAACCAGTCTCGCGGGATTCAAGCTTTCAAGTCGGGAAACATTACGTGCAGTAAGTAATTGTTGTCGTAACATCGTTCAAGTATCGCTAAATTACGTTATTCAAAATACGAATGTTAAACAAATCTTGCAATGTTGTTGATTGAAAATTCGCAGCGATGACACTAGAAACAACAATTATTTCGGAAGGTTTGAAGGAATATCCTGAAATAATTACGGCTCACAATTAGCCCCAGTCTACGAAACGGTGTTGTCTTTTCCTTCATGGAGACTGGAGATGAAAATCACACAAGCTTCGGGATAGCAGTATCCTAGTAGTGGAAAGCTCTGCTTAAAACGTTGACTAAATGCTGATGCAAAAGGACTGTTTTCATAAAATTCAGTTTTGGACGAGACAGTTCTAACACTTTGACAATACGTTCAAACGTTTTTCTAAACTGTATGTATGGACAGTGAATGTTCTTTCCTTTCGAACGGAAAAAATTGCTTGATACGTTTTCGTGTGCTGGGTCACAAATGACAGGGTCATAGAAATTCAAGTTCTGGTTGGTTCAACTGTAATAGCAGTTGTCTGTGGTTATGCACCTCTAGATGAGAGCACTAAAGATGATGAACTTTGACTACTGTTTCAAAGTTTGATGTGAAGGAAACTTGTAGGTGGCAGCCTGAATGGGGGATATGGATATGGGGAGAGAAACGGTGACAAGTTTGAACGGTTACTTGAATTTTGTGATGCAACTAACATGGTGGTAACTGGAAGCTTGTGAAGTCAGAACAACTACATCTTGGTCAGGAGAGCAATGAGGAAACTTGTTAAGGATGTAAAGGTCAAAGCTGGAGAGGAATCCGCCTGTCAGCATACTGTAGGTTAGTTGTGTGTGTTCTGACTTTGAAATTAATAAGAGACCTTACTGTAAATGCTCCTAGCCACAAGGTATGGAAGTTAAAGGAGGAGAAGGTTTGGCGGGCCTTTGGTGCACATGTTCAGGTGCACCTTAAGAGTTAAGAAATAGGTGCTAGTATTGATAGCTAATGGTTTTGTTTGAAGAAGTGCTTGTTGGATGCTTCTGGTAAAACCTGTGGATGGACAAAGCATCTTCCTAAATGTAGCAAGGTATGGTGGTGGAATGATAAGGTTGATGACAATATTAGAGAAAAGAAGACGCTCTGGAAGGAATGGAAATCTGGAAGTAGCAATGAATTATACCTGGCTGCAAATGTCACCTTGAAGGATAAGAATCCTTTTTCAGAACTGAGGGGGCGTTTGGAACTTGATAGCATTAGGAACTGAATTAGAAGAGGCAGATTGAGGTGGTTTGGCCATGTAGAGGGATGCAGTGATGATAGAGTGGTGAACAAATGCAGCTCATTAGATATAGTTGTTGAGGGACAACAATAAAAGAAGGGATAACCTCGAAACACTTGGTACCAAGTCATGTATAGTGATTTGGCACAAATTAGAAATGAATGGAGCCAATAAGAAACTTGTCTAACCCATGCAAGCATGGAAAGTAGATGTTTAAAATGTGGATGATGATGACAGTTTGAAGATATGTTACCATGTTATGCCACATCACGACTATTACAATGTTTCTTACTTTTTTCTAAGCTCCAGAATATCTTGTAGAGTGTTAGATTTACAAAATTATATAGCTGCACTGTAAATCTTTATTATTTTATTCTGTTTTTATTTTTACAGATTGATTTCTCTGATAAATTATATTTGGCTCCACTGACAACAGTAAGTTGGTAAACCCTTTGTACTCTATTTACTAGATGTTTGAAAGTTTAACTACTGAACAATGACTTTATATGACAATAAAAAGTCCTTCATATGTGTGGTCACTAAGATTTTGTAAACTTGTAGGTCACACAATAACAGACACTACCCCAATTTACTGCTGATGTTGCTACAGTACTGTTGATTACTACTATATATTACAAAAACTACCAAGTTTCTTCTACTGTAAGTAAAATTACTAGATACTACAACAGTAATACTATTAAGACTACTATTACTACTAAGTACTGCAGCTGTTTTATACAGATACTGGTATCTACTAGCTGACTACACAAAATTAGTTTGTTTTACTGTAGGTTGGCAATTTACCATACAGAAGAATCTGCAAGATCTATGGCGCTGACATAACCTGCAGTGAAATGGCTGTTTGCACAAATCTTTTGCAGGTAATGCATGATGTATATGTGTCTGTAAAATAAAATTGATGCAATACTTTAAATCAAAAACGCCATTTTGTTGATGGCTCCAAACTTGACAAAATGATTGTCAATACTTAAGGAATCGAGTTGAGCTGGTGCACTTAAGTAAAATGCTGTTGGTAATTACAAGGTTGCTTGCAATGACTGCTTGCAATCATTACTGATCACGACTTTATTGCAAGCAAAAAACAAGCTGGTCACAAGAACGATGGATGCGGATCGCGAGCACACCAGTGACACTGATTGCGATCTGCTTGCAATTTGATTGCCATAAATCTACACGTGTTTTTAGTGGCAGTGTAGACATGGGACAGGTTTTGCTCCCTTGGATAATTTGTATAACTTGCTGTCTTGGTAAGCTTTATCTCACCAAGTGTAATTTTCAACACATCTAACAATGTGCTGAATATGATTCAGAAAATCAAAGTGCTTCAAGGTATCTTTGTTATGCCGGGAATTAATTTTCCCCCACCATCTTTTAGCAACCCAAAACAGGCACAGACAGAAACACTACATCAAAACTTACATACCTTGAAGACTCTGAAAGAAAAATGGCAATTTCAAGAGCTTAGCGGCAGCCCAATATTGCAAGTAGAGCATAAGAGATGCATTATAATTGAAGTACAGTATCAAGCAATATCTTTTTAGTTAACTATGAAAAATTCTGAGTCCTATTCCATTCTATATCCGGTTAATGAAGCAGTACCCTCTGATCTTTACCATTGCGTAGTGAGTAAGAAACAACCATGGTGGACCTGCTAGAGTTGAATCTGGTGGTTCCAACTTTTATTTCTGTGGAAAAAAAATAATAGTTACAGTAAAACCTTTTGTCTTAAATGCACTGCTCGAGATTCACAATGTTTAAATCATTGGCTGATAAAACATTTTGCTAAATTGGTAAAATTGTCCAGAGAAATAGAGCTTCATCCCTGTTCAAAATCTAATTCCTTCTTCAAAATGAACAGCAACTGTTAGTATCGGGGGTTTGCTTGTAAAAACTCTGTTTGATAGTGGCAGTACTGAGAGTTTTGTACACCCAGTCTCGTCGCAAAGACAGGCCTAGCAATACAACCTTTTGGTGGTGCTGTTACTATGGCTTCTATAGTCTAACTCTGGATTGTTATCCTATTGCAAGGACTGAATCACGTTGATATAGCAAAAAAGAAAAAAAATAAAGGCCATTTAAACAAGGAATTAAAGCCAGTAATCCACTGTGGCAAGCCAAGGAGTAGTAACCAAGGAAGAAAAAAAGTGGAAATAAAGAAAATAAATAGAATGGAAAAAAAAAAGAATGGAAATGATGAAAGGAGTTGAAAGAAAGAAAATAATGGAAAGGAAGAAAATAATGGAAAGGAAGAAAAAAGTGGAAATGAAGAAAAAAGTGGAATTAAAGAAAAAAGTGGAAATGAAGAAAAAAGGGAACCAAAAAAAAAAAGAATGGGAGTAGTCTGTGGCCATAGACTACTCCCAAACTATAGACAGGTCTACCCAACTTGACCTTTTCCATTATCGAAAATATAATATTATGTGATTAACAACAATGCTCACTACCGAGTTTTAAGCCTACAACCAGGTTCATTTAAAGGAAGAAGATATACCATACACAACTTTGAAGTTACGAATGGGGTAGCGTATATTAAGGAGATATGGTGAAATTGATGGAAGAGAATACCCTCAAGGCAGAGTTTCCTTATCTTGATAACATCGCTACTTGTGGAAAAGATGGAAACGAGCAAGATGAAATTCTGAATTTTGACCGTGGAGTGAGCCATGAACTGCAAAACGTTTGGAGGAAAAGGATATTGCTTCAAAAAGAACAACCAGTTACAACTGGCCAGGTCGAGAGATATAATGAGATAGTCTGGAAAGCAGATTTCTTAAAGTTCAGCCTTGTTTTTTTTTTTGAATGCTATTTTTGCGTGGACGTTTGAAATCTCGGAAAAATTCGTAAATAATGAAAATAATAGCCAGAAGTACAGGGTCCTATGTTGAAATAGAGCTGACAAGGAAAATGCAGGAGAGGAACTGCAGCAAGACATGTCTGTGAAAAGCAAACATGGCATGGTTGGAGCGTAGAAAGAGCAAGAAACAGGACACGGTATAAGACTCAGGGAAAGGGCCTATTGTATGTTCCATCTATTGTAAGAACACCTTGGACAAAAACATTAAAGAAAGAGGGTTATATTTTGGTCGCCCAATACACGTTCCAGTATCTGGAGATAGCCAGACGGTCGTCAAAAGTTGGTAGCTTCGTCACCCTGCACAAGTAGCCTAACCCTGTGGTCTATTATGTAGGAAACATGCTTTAAAATTTTAGACTGTTACAACTTTTTATTATTATGATTTTTTTCATCTTTCAGGGGCATCAGTCTGAATGGGCATTACTTAAGCGGCACCAGTCTGAAGATCTATTTGGAGTTCAGGTAAAGTGATGAATTGCCCTTGTTTGGGAGGGACTTGTCAGAAATTAGCAGGAAGTAGTGAAAATTTTTTAATGAAGCGTTGGATATGAAATGAACCTTTCAAGGAAGGGGGTACAAATGCCCGAAACCTCCTTTGAAACTTGTTCTGAAATTCCATGATCCTTTCCCGGAATAATAAAAACGTCTGAATGTTATATACGGTGGTAAAAGGACAATGATGCAGCACTTTTAATATAGCAAATTTCACTTAAAATCTGTGACGAACGTGGTTTCTGTGTTGGAGAAACAAAATAATTCTTTTTGCTCAATGGGATTATAACAGTTTTTATCATCAGAAACAAAGACACGTTCTGCGTTCAAATTTAATCTATGACTCCTGAAAACTTCTGTTTCCTCAATAACAAGGTCTAGGTCTTCGTCGTATTCCCTTGTAGAAAAAGCAAGTTGAAGGTGACAAATGACATCTCTGACTTTCTTACGTTTGTTGTTTATCACTGCAGACAGGTGCTGTTTTTTAATGTACCTGTCAAGGACACAAACATTGACCATTTCCTGCCAGTCAAACTTCTCATAAGACATTCTTTTTTCTAGTAGGTTTCTTCCTTAATTTTCTCTCATTGTTCACCATTTCCAGATGTTTTAGATTCTCTAAATATGACCAGGTTCTATTCAACAATGTATTTATTATAACTGTTCAGTAGATTTGAACATATATACTTTTTCCACATCTGTTGCCTTCTCTTTATAAAGAACTCTAAAGCTTGATCTGGGTTGAAAATAATCTGTCCTATGATTAAATCATATAGAAGATTATTCCCAATCAGGCCTTTTCTTTCTCCTAGATTTGACGTTTCTGTTACAAGATCTGCCTTGCAACTTTTACATATAAAAGTTTCATTTTTGCCCAAGTTTTCCTCGATTGTTGTTGTTTTTCTCCTTTATGGGTTTCGATTTTTCCTTATCTCACAGTTCTGAAATGTACGGGGTCACTTCAGTAGCTCATTTGCATTCAATAGACGCATGAACAACTTTTTCAGGAGGCCTACAGCAGTCTTTGGGTTAATTCCAAGCTCATGACCTTTTTTCCTCGAGGCAGAAGTGAAACTCATGGCTTTCAAAACCAACTTTTCATATTGTCAGACTGTAGGAATCGTCTTAATGACTCTGCATTTTGATCAAATCTTGTTAAGGTGTGCTGTTTTTTCGATAAAAGGCATTCAAATGTTGTCTCAATTTGTAGAATAATGTATCTAGTATCCCTGTTGTCAAATAAGTGCACAGAAATCTACGTTCTTCATGCAAAAGGTGATCTCTAAATTCCTTAGCTTCAACTTCGCCTTCTATGAATCCACAAAAAATCCACGCCAAATGCAAAGGTTATAAATGCGGTCTGCCTGGTATCACTTATATAAAACAATAAATTGACGAGAACAACAGCCAGATAAAGTCAATATTGAACAAAAGAAAACCTGCCACAACAGAATCTGTTCTGATCTTCAAATCATTGCAAGTTTTTTAAAGTCTCGTTGATAACATCAAAGAATATTTTTACAGCAAACATTTTAGTTCCAATGGTAGTCAAAGTAAAACAAAAAAAAGTATAGAGGCCAACTGTGAGGCTGTGATTAAATTATAGCTGCAAATACTAATGTTTCTCTAGTTTACAGTTTTCACTCTGTAGAACCTTTTTGTTTTCAGTGAAATATCCAAAGTCTTGGATCGTTACAATTTTTATTTATTTTTATAATGAGTTTTCTTTTTCTTGTTAACAACAGTTTTATGTTACTGCTTTATATATAGTTTTTACATACTGTACATGTATATTGTATGCATCGATTCCTAAATTTAATTGTATCAGAAATGGTTAAACATGCCATTCACTCAGTCAGTCACTGCAGTTTGCTATTTTAAGCGCACACCTATATTAACAATGGCTGTTGTTCTTTTTATATTACAACTCAGTACTAATTAGAATAATCGAATTCACAGTGCACACTTTCTGACGAAGGAGTCACGCCGGTGGCTCTGGAAACTTAAAGTAAAAGTTTGCCGAGATCCATTGATTTTATTGTATGTTATTGCTTTTTATACAGTTAAGAACGTTAAGGTTTTAAAACGTTTGGCGATCAGGGCTGGCTTGTTGAATACCTTTGCAGCAGTGAACACCAGTCAATAGAGAATTGATATATAGGTTGAATACATAATTTTTTAACCCTGTTGCATCTCTGCCAATTGTTGGGTTTAGCTGTTAATTGTTAATTGAGTTTGGTTTTTAGTTGTGAAGTTAGTAAATTGTATGAGTATGGCAAATATATAAAGAATTAAATACAAAAAGTCATAAATGGGATGCTGTGTCGGTGTTTCGATAGAAACAGTTTGGAAAATGTTGAAGTTTTAAACCATGTGGGAAAGGAGAATGCTTACTGATGTTTAGTCAGTCACTCCAAAGAAGGACTACATTCCAGAACGTAGGTAAACATTCTCCTCTTTAACATGGTGTACATAGAACCAAAACATTTACCAACTTGTAAATGTAAATAAGCTATAAAGCCAAATCTGGCAACTATCATGTCCTGTATGCTAATTATCAAATGTGTTTCGTCCTTAGCTGTGTGGTTCTTTCCCTGACTCAATGACAAAGTGTGCTGAACTTCTCCAACATGAAATACAAGTGGATTTTATTGACGTTAACCTTGGATGCCCAATTGACTTGGTTTTCAATAAGGTAGTTCAAATAATTGTCTAGTGTTCAGAGTTCATTTTATAGGCATTAAATCTAAATGTTTGTTCAAATTCTGCTTCAACCAGGGTCAAATTCATCTCGCATTGAGAATAGCTAATCGGTTAACGTTCTACTAAATGGGATTCTAGAGAGTAGCGAATCTAAGCATGGTACTGAAAGTACCTTTTAAGAGATGTCGCTGTTATAACTATTGCTATTATTGTTAATATTTTTTATTCTTATTCATATGCTCAGTTCTAACCACTATCTTGTACTGAGATCGACAAACACTACTGTTTAAGTCGTAACCATGACAGCGACACATGGATGTGGCAGTGGAATTAATCAGAGATACGGATGAACGAACCCTTTAACCAGACTTTGACAGATTTTTTTTTTTTTTTCACCTCTCACAAAGCGAAAAAAGACCAGCGGCTGACCATATATCATTATGGAATTGAAGCATTCAGTCCTTCTATTTTCTCTTTCAGTCATCCAACCAACCATGTGTTGGCTGACTTTAAAGACTTTAATCACGTGTTGTTTGCTTGTTATAATGAGGGTATTATTAAGCCCTTACGTGATAGAGGATGGGGACTTAACGAACCTCCCTCGTATTTTTCCAAGGGATTTTATAACTTTTCCCAACTGCCTTCTAGTAGCTGTTAGTCGTTAAAAATACGTTTTAAGACATGAAGCGGAAGCGTTGGAGTTTGAAGTAAAGGGCAAGAGGAAGCGAGGACGGCCAAAGAAGACGTGGAAGATGCAAGTGGAGAAGGAGAGCAAGAGTGTTGGTTTGAAGAAAGGAGGATGCCTTGAATCGAGCGAGATAGAGAGTGGGAGTTGGAGTTGGAGAGATATTTGTTAGAGTGGGGTAAATCCGGCCACGCCCATTTGCGGGGATTGATGATGACGATGATGATGATGATGATGATGATGATGATGATGACGCTGTTTTTTTTTGTTAAGTTAATTGTAAATTACAGAGAAAAAAAGAAGTTGTTTTGAAATGGAAGCACTATGATTTCTTGTTGTTTCTTGATTGTAAAAAATGGTAAACAGACTAATCCTTAGAATTGTGCGATTGTGAAAACGTCCGTAGCATATGATTATGCTGAGTACATTTGATATTTTGTTGCTTTTATTTTGTATGATTTCAATGTGTTTTAAGTTGCTGTTCGTTTGCACTAGGGAGGAGGCTGTGCACTTATGGGAAGAATGTCTAAATTTGAGCAGATTATCCGGGGAATGAATCATGTAAGTAAGTCGTTTTAACGGAAATAATCGCAATTATTTGCCCTTACACTTTTTGCTCCTTACCCTTATTTTCCCTTACAATTATTTTTTCTTACATATATTTTCCCTTAAAATTATTTTTTTACAATTATTTTCCCTTACACGTTTAGCCCCTTACACTTATTTTCCCTTACAATTATTTTCCCTTACATATATTTTCCCTTACATATATTTTCCCTTAAAATTATTTTCCCTTAAACTTTTTGCCCCTTACACTTTTTTCCCTTAGAATTATTTTCCCATACACATATTCTCTCTTAAAATTATTTTTTACAATTATTTTCCCTTACACTTATTGCCCTTTACACTTATTTTCCCTAACAATTATTTTCCCTTCTTTCCTTACTTTCCGTGTCGATTAAAGCCTACCCATCTCCCAGTTTTTATCTTTTAATCTCCCCTTTCTGTTTTTTTCCCGAAAATTACTCCAATAACTTCCTTCATTTTCCTATACCAGAAGTATCTTAGATCTTTATTTTAGTAATGTTACAAATGATAGTGTCGGTATGTGTACAATTTTAGCATCTGAGACAAGCTTTTCTCTGTATTTGCTTAAACTGCGTATATAACCACAAGATCCGAAATTAACTTTTTTAGGCGAGTGCCAACCGGCGACTGATTTTTTTTTTCTGTCGCCATGTGGAAAAATGTGGTCGCCAAAAAGTATCAAGAAATTTTCTTTTTGCAGCAAAGCACAAACCAAACTTTTCGGTCGCCAGATAGAAAATTCAAGTCGCCATTTTTTCTTTCTTAAAATAACCAAGAGAAGGCGTTTGGAGCCGCAATGGCTATTTTTCCTCAAACTAATAAGATTTAACACAAACACGCCGAGTATTTACCCACCTAACACCGCGACGAGCTAATCGAATACCTGCCATATACGTAGTTTCGTGCGACTGCCTAATATTTGAAGTCAACTTTATACCTTCTCTTGCTTCTACCTTTTGGAGAAGTATTGCGGCCAATGACTGCCTTTCAATTTTTTAAAAAAATTATACAGAAATACTGCCGAGAAAATGCAATTTTATTTTTATTTCAAGTTTAAATCGATTTTAAAGATGAACAAAGTCATTATACGAAAATTGATCAAAACCAGAAAAATATTGGATTTATTTTTGAAAACGAAGTTAAAATCCAAATGGAAGGCTAAATATATCTGAACCGTTTCGCAAATCCATTTCAATTGTAAACCAAAAGAAAATTTAAATCGAAATTGAAAGCACAATATTTGCCATAAATGTGGCCAATAGTACGTGAAAATCAAATCTTTGGCTTTAAAGAGCGCCTATGAAGTATTAGTAACTTTTTAAAATAGGGGTAAACGTTTTTTACAATGTGCCAATGCTGTAAAATCTTGGAGCGGATTAAAAGGATTGGAAGCCATTTATTACTCGTATACTGCTATAAAAGTTACGGTTTCTATAACAACAAACAAAATTGAAA
>JAOBBB020194665.1:0-11880 GCA_025331005.2 Zoanthus gigantus
ATCTGCCGTTTTGGATTCAGAATGCCAGGAGAGAAAGAGTTTGCACATGCAACAGATTCTGGTAGGTAAAAGATATGATATAATACGTTTTGTGAAGTCAGTTTTCAACTGTTGTAACAGGTGCAACAGTGTTTCATGCATCGTAACGCGATAACGCCGACTATTTCATCCAAATTTGGATAGGATAATTTTATGTAGGGAATTGAAAAGTTAGTTATATATATATTGAATATAAGTTAAGTCCTTTGTTGTTTTTATTTTGCTTTATCGTTTTCTCCATGTCGCTGGACGTCCTCTAAGGCTCAGTGAAGTTCGATATAGGGTCTAAGAGCCTGTTCACATGAGGCGAGATATCTCGGTCCGAGCCATGTTCCAGTCTTTCCGTTCACATGAGGCCGAGACAACTCGGGAGGGCGAGATGTCTCGGTCTGGAAGTTAGGGATTTCCCTTGGTGTAAAGTTGCCTCGGTCCATGTAAACAGTTTGCCGGTTCACCCCGAGATATCTTGGGGGCTAGGAACAACTTTGTGGATAGTGCGCATGCGGTGCACGGTTATATAGCACCATTGCACGAGATATTTCGGGGCCAGTTTTTCTCGTGTGAACCAGGGACAGTTTCATCCATAACCCCCGAGATATCCTTACCCCTCAAGATAACTCGCCTGATGTGAACAGGCCCTAAGTCAAATGGTTTCTACAACTGTTCAACGCCTTTTACTGTCGCAGTTTCAAGACTGCAGCCCATGAAGGTTTTGCATTTTTACATTGAAAATTGGTGATACTTTTTAACAGGGGAAAAAATCCGATTTCCAGAGATTAAAACGACTAATATAATTAATGCGTATTAAATATTTTGTTTTTTAGTTGCCAAGAAACATTTAAATTGATATTAGCTACACATTCAAATGTAAAACTTTGTTTTCACTTGTTCGACTTCAGTGGTCATTTTAAATGTTTGTCATCATTGTTTTTTAGTTAGGTTTGCAATATAGTCACTTGGTAAATTACGTGGTATATGTCACGATTATATTTCTCTAAACTTTTCTAATTTTCAGCGGTAGGTAAATGTCTCTGTGCAAGGTGTATGGTTTTCAAGTAGTATACTTTTAAAATAGGGTACCTATACAAATCAGAACGTTTTGGGTCTAGAATAGGATACGATATATAACGAAACTAACCAGGTGATTGAAGATTTTATCTTGACGAAGGAAACTAGGAATTGCCACTGAAAAATATAGAAACGGTTGCACGTACCGCTGTGAAGGGTATGGCTGTCAAGTAGTATACTTCAACCTCGTTCCCAGGGTCTCTTTTCTCTCTCTCTCTCTCTCTCTCTCTCTCTCTCTCTCTCTCTCTCTCTCTCTCTATAGGAAAAGTGAGGGTCTTTTGCTACTCGATTCTCTTTTGACCATATCTTTATGAGAAGTTGGAAAATCCTGCTGTAGTTTATGTATTATGTAGTTGGCTGCTTCTGCTACCAGGGTATAAATTTTGGCGCCAAAAGCTTGTAAATTGTAGCTTTTACACATGTTTTTGTCCTAAAATTGTAACGAAAGTCCCCCAAGTTGTTTTTGCTTTGGTTTTGAAATGATCGAATTTGAAGTCCATGTCAAAAGGTGTGTATTTGGAGGTGCGAACTGGTGCATTAGTTCCTCTCCAACAATTCAGTTTGGTTTTGATTACGCGTCCGAGAAATGACTTAAAGGTCTTGATGCGACTTACGGCTTCAAGTTGACTTTGTGTAACTAATCTCGGCGAAATAGCGTTTTTGCATTTTATTTCAAAAAACAAAAATTTAAGTACAATCACGCAATTAAACAGTTTAATTTTTTTTTGTGCTTGTATAAAAATCATCCCTTTGAATGCTCATCCAAAAATAAATTCCATCTTGTTTGTATTTTTTCTGAAATTGAACGTTTTTGAACAATCTTCGTAGCTTGTCAGTTTGAAGTAGCAAAAGTCCCTTATTTTGTAAAAGCGTTTTAACTAAAAAAAAAAAATTTAAAAATATCAATGAATCAGTTCAAGTTTTTTGTGCTTTTAATGTTAATAAAAAAATAAATTCAATGCAGTCTATATTTTTTCTGAAATTTAACGTTTTTGAATCACTTTTTTGGAAAGTGCGGTAAAGGTAGCAAAAGCCCCTTATTTTGTAAAAACGCTTTAACTAAAAAAACGCGACTTACCCTTAAGAAGATTGTCTTTTGTCATAAAAATAAACCTTTAGTGTAATGAATTATTCAAAAGTGACGAACAAATTCGTTTATTAAAAAAAAGGTAAAACGTCTATTTTTTTTAATAACTATATTTTTTAATCACGGCTTTGCATATTTGCTTTAGTGAAGTGCAAAATAAAATTTAGTTTAAAATATGGCATCTTGAACTAGGTTTTGGAGTAATTTCGAAGTTGATAATATTATTTGAGTGGGAGTTAGGGTGGGGTGGTTCAACCCTGTTCGCAATTACGATTTTGTACCTTCCTGGGTTTTTATTTTAAGAGGGAACATTTCGGGGATATTCTTAATAACCACGGTTCTATTAGAGATTTTGCCAAAACATTTTTAAAATTGTCATGGTTTTGATTGACGTGTTATTCAATAAATAAAAAGAGTCAACCGATGTTGACTGATGTTCTACTGTGGGCGTAGAACGTGTTTAAAATCAAGTATTTTCTAGATAACGCCACCCAGTCAGAATATAGTTAAAAGAGTGTGGGACAAGGTTGGGTAAGAAGTAAGGCCTGTTCACGTGAAGCTCCAAATATGGTACCTAATCAAAAGCAATAATAAAGAATGTTTCATTTATTTTTTTTAAAAAAAAGAATAATTAATTGGAAACTTAAAAGAAAAATTGGCTTAAATAAACAAAAAACAGGATAAAATATAGAATGGCGATTCTATAGTGTAAAATTCTGCAAGGTTTGATAACACTATTTTGAAGTTTAAAAACGTTTACAATAGCAAAAATCATGATGAGGAAACTATAAGGCCCGGTTTATCATCAAAATTTTCTCAAAATCCAATAAGGGAGGGCGCTTTTTTTTTTCTTTTTTTTTTAAGGGTTAATGCTTTTACGGACTGCTGAGTTAGTTCGAGAATAAATCTGCACCACCAATTACCAAACTAAGTTAGAAGAAGTGATATTTCTAAGGTGAAGTTTGAATGGTTAAACGAGTGTGATACAAATGCATAGAAAAGGGAATCAAGTGTCGTAATTTGCTGCCGGCCGAATGGTTTGTAACTCTATTAATTGTTATGCAACATGGAAAATATTTTTCGACTTTTTCGTCATATATTTTTTTGTAAAAAAAAATTAAAAAAAAAGTCAATGCGCTAGCAAAAATCAGTGCGCGCGCTGATGATAAACCGGTATTTTTTTAAGTGGCCTAACAGAGTTAGAGGTTGCCCAGTTCATAAAAATGGCTATAAGTATAGCTATGAAATTTTACTTTTATTTTCAATAACAATTTTTCGCAAAAATATTAAAGTTTTTTTAAAATATAAAAGCACAATAGTTATCAAGCACCGCTGAAAATCGGAAAGGCTTTGAGCGCTTCAAAAGCTTTTTTACGGCGATTCGCACATTCATAGCTTGTCTTTAACACCCCCCCCCCATCTCTTTCCGAGCCGTCGAAAATTGCTCAAATCGGCCCAGACCTATCTATTTCGCTATTTACCTCGAGCAATATGATTGAGAATGAGAGAGTTGGAGAACTGGAAGCGAAATAATTTTCAATTTACGATCATCTCGGGATTTATAGGTAAGTAATTATATTTGTATCGCTAAAACTAAGAAGTAAATACATCTTTTGTGATCTTTTTAAGTATAATAACAATGACGAATAGTTTACATTGATATTATTTCAGTTTTAATGACATTTATTTGGTAAATGACATGGCGCTTGCCACGAACTGATTTTAAACCATCAAGAAAATGTCTCAAACTTCCCATGTTTTTGTTATCTTGTGTTTTTTCTCCTGAACCTCTGAACCTCTCCCGGATATTTGCTGTAAAGGCATTTGTGTTACATCTTACCACTTTTAAAAACCTAACATATCTCGATGATTTCTACATTGTATCTTTTGGAAAATCGTATAATATTCCAACTGCAAAGTGAATGCATGACCAAGATATACATGTTTGCAAAAAACCTGAAGTGACACCAAAATAAGAAATAAGCTATTTAAAATAGATACATGGTTTTACTAGTTCATTAGATCATAAAAGTGTTTTAACAACAAAATGTTGCATAATTTTTTGTTGCAAAATTTATTACCAGGAAGTTATACTTATTTGAAAAATGTTCTGTTTATATCTATATTTGTTTTTAGCTAGTATGGATGTGAATTTGTACAAAGCAAGACTTAAAGATTTAAAAGAACTTCTAAAAAAAGCTAGACAAAGAAGAAATGAGGAAAAAATATCAAGGGTGAGTTTTTTATCTTGGCAAGCTATCAAGGCAAAACAAAAAAAATGAAAATTTCATTTCATTTCATATATTGTTTGCCATATTAAATTTAGTAAAGGATTTAAAAAACGGTAGTTACAATAACGACTTATGGTAAGAATCCAATATATTAACCCTATTCAGACTGGGCGTTTTTGGAGTTCCTGTGACTAAGAAGCCTTCCCTTAAGAACTCTGTATCTATAAATGCTATTGTCATGAAACTCGGGGGTTAAATAGAACATAAGTAGTTAACTCTATTAACACATTTATTTTTCTCTTATGGCATCATAATGATGTCGCACCATATAAAAATATCATGTTTTACATTTTTTTATATTTCTTCTCGATTTTAAATTCATCTGTAATAAACATAATAAAAAGATTAGAAAGTTTTGTCAGTGGCCTAAAGTAACATAGTACTATTGTAGTTTTTTTTTACTAATGCATGAAAGATAAAGAAACTTAATAGAAATAAAAATATCCAAAGAGCTGACAACAGTTATGTCACAGTGGCATAACATCACTGGAAAACAATTTGAGTAGAACCATTACATTGATGATGTCACTATAAACGCTATCTTTTGGCTCGAAAAAAAATTGATTATAACCAAATGTTATTTACATAGCAGTATGGGAAAAACTAAGACCTACAGTAAGTTTAAACTAAAAAGGCCACAAAAAAAGCAAAAAGTGGGAAAACTCTCAATCAAAATCCTGGCAACTTACCATGGCAACTCACAAATACGTGACCATAAGTCACTAATACCAACATACTGCCAAACAAATTTTAGGAAAGTCTGAAAATGTGGTGGTGTTTCATAATATTGTGTAAAAGTTATTGAGTTTTAAAGTTGGAGTGGCACCAAAAGCTTCTTTCCCTTGTCCGAATAGGGTTAACATCAGCTAGTACTGACTAAAGTTTTGCGAGTCATGGACTCGTTACGTTAAGACCATTGCAATTTATTCTGAAATAAAGGAAAGCTTACTGATTGTAAAAAAATACTCAGAAAGAGAGAGGGCGTTTGAAGATTTTGGGTCTTGATACATAGTTGATAGAGAACAGTGAAATGTGTAATGTTAGTGCGTTAAGATTGTGGTCAGTGAGTTGAACAAAACGAGTTTTGTAACTATGATTTGTTTGCTCGATCAAAAAAGACTAAGAAAACTAGAAGGAAGAAAATGATTTAAAATTTGTACATCCGTTATGCGATATGAAACAAATTGAAATGCCCAAGAACTACATTTTTGCTTGCATAGCCCGTTTTTGTAAAAGAAAAAAGTAGGACTTAGTTTAGAAGAATAGGTAGGAGACCATACATTGTTACAATATGATAAATTAGGATATACTAATGAATGATAAAGGGAAAGTAAGTTTTTCTGAAAATAGAATCTAGACTTATTAGTTATACCTATGGATTTTGAAATCTTTTTGCAGATATGATTGTCAAATTTCCATTCTAGTTAGTTTAATTACAATCTTAACACACTGCTTATTTCAGCCTCCTGTTTGCTTTACTTGATTTTCCAACTTTTTACACACATATTAGTTTTTATTACACTTATCGCTGCGCACCCTCCCTCGTTTTGCACCCAAGATTATGTCATAATTTTTATTTTACTAAATATTTTATGAAAGATATGTTTCCTTACTTGTGTACTGGCAAGCTGCCTCAGTAGAGCTGGTTGAGAAACAAAAATGACAAACTATTAAATTAATAGTATTTTTTCTTAACTTTTAAATTGCAGTTAACACAGCGAATTGTAGAATTGAAGAATGTATGGTTTGCTTTACAAAATCATATTGCTGAAAGTTATGATGAAGCAAGTGAATCAGAGTCGTGGCAAACAGAGTTTTCTGAAATGGGTAAAGAAGTTGACAACCCTTCCGATCAGTTGGAGGATGAAGAAAGTTTTGACGATGAGGGCAACTCCAGCGAAGAAGTAATGGTCAGTGTATATAACAAAAATGAAACGCGTCGTGAGTCTGTTAAAAATCGAGACAGTGTGAAACGTCAAACAGAAGGCTGTTCTAGCAAACGCAGCAAAAAGCCTTGTCCCTATCCAACCTGCAAGTCAAAAGCTGTAATCAATTTGTCAAGACATCTAAAGGACGTCCACAACTGGCTACCTGAAAAGGCTCGTACAGCTGTAGGAAGATTCAATTTACGTAAAGAATACGGTTTTCACAATAAAAATGCGAAGCAACTGGAAAAACAAAAAAAAGCTGCAATAAAACGCAAACAAGCAAAAATAAAGCCATGGCCTTCTGCAAGAAAAGACTACCACCGGAAGCGGTACTGCCCAATACCAGGTTGTTTTTCAGTATCAAAGCGTCTAGACAAGCACCTTAAACGCGTTCACAAGATAACGTCAGAAAAAAGGTACCTAGACTTGCTTGCAGGAGCAAAACGAGTGTCGACCGATACAACCCCTGCCTTTCACTATTCAGATCAAAAGCCACACAAATCAAAAAATAGTAGTCCAGTCAACTCTGAAAGTAAAGTAGAGATCACAAAAACCTTGGATGACCCGGGAGAGTTGGAAATAGAAGATGACATAGGGACAGCAGATGGAACACAAACTGAAGAATGTGATAGAAACGATGCAACTGCAGAAATCCTTGAAGAGTTCCGAATATGGATGGAATCGCCAGATGGTGGCAAAAAAGATAGCAAGACATCCAATCAGCACAAGCGCCAGCTAGCCAAAATATCCCAAACCATCGGGGATGGAGCAAGATCTCTCCTAAATTTCAAACTTCTTCGAAACAAGTTTATTTTGCAGTACTGTGAAAGTGAGCGGAAGTTCCAGCCTCAAACAGTGCAATCATATCTTATGAGCATTCGTCATTTCCTTTCCTTCTTAATTGCAGATGAGCCAAAGGGGCTCGACTTTGAAAAGAATGACATTCTTTCCTTACGGGAAAGATTTGAAAGATGGTCAAGTGCATACCAAAAAAAAAACAACTTGAGACGTTGGGAAAGGGCAGAGGAAGATCTTCGAAACCTTGTAACTTCAGAAACCATAAGGAAATTTGAAAGAAGTGAGGCTGCAAGAAACGCAATTGTGTTACTTGGTAAAATATCAGATGAGCGTGAGCCAATTGCACAGCAGGATTTCACCCTAATTAGAGATTTTCTGCAAGCTGAAATTTTAATCGATAACGCACACAGGCCGGGTGTAATCGCCCATTTTACAATGGAGGAATTCAGTGCAGCAGTAAAAGAAAAAGAGAGTTACACCGTTAGTGTACGTGATCACAAGACAGCTAATGTTTATGGACCAGCTACAGTCGTGTTGAGTGACAAGCTGTTTCGATGGCTTAATGTATATGTTGAAAAAGTGCGACCACAGGCCGATGGTCTTGAAAATGGACCAAATTCAAGAGTTTTTATCACATTCAGTGGGAATGGAATGACATCATCACAGATTACTAAGTGTGTGAAATCAATATTCAAGAAGGCAGAATCATCCGTTCTCCCAAGTGCTACAATAATGAGAAAAAGTGCAGTGACAAATGCACGTGAAAATGCCCAACACTTAAGCGGAGAGCTTGCTGATTTGATGATGCATCAAGAAAAGACAGCAGATAAATATTACAAGTTAAGGAAAAGAAGCAAAGTGGCTGTTAGTGCGTCAAAAGAGCTTAGCAAATTGATGCGCAAAGAGACGCAAGAAACCGAAGAGCTACCCTCCACCAGTGAAGACTGGAAAGAGCGTATTGAACGAACAATGTCGATCCAAGAAGGCAGTCAAGAAGATAACATCGATAGCAATAGTCTAAGCGATGGTTCATGCGTTGCACCTACGGAAAGTTACAAGTCATCAAGTACGTTTAATACGCAAGAATCCGAAATGCTTGCCGAACTTTTTGGAGACATGATAAAGAATGTGCCAATTGCAAAAGAGGTTGTAAAGAAAACTCTTAATGAAAGTAGAAAAGGAAAGCAGCTGCTTCAGCGTTTCACAGTTTTTCAAATTGTGAACCGATTAAAGTATTTAAGGCGCGTCAGGAGACAAAAGGCAGAGGTGGAGGCAATGCAAATGTAAAATTTCGATTATAAACCGATTATCTAATGTTTAAATAACGACTGACGGTTATCAAATTATAGATAATAACAATTTTACAAATAGTTAACGTTTAACACCGTAGTGAAAAGAATTTCCAAACTGTCGTTACGGACTGTAGTCCTTCGTTGGAGTGAATGCCATACATAAGGGCTACAGTCCTAACGTCAGTTCAAAAAATCTTTTCACTACGGTGTAAAATATATCTATTTGTAAAACTGTTTTGGAAGAAACATTGACGCAGCATTCCATTTAAAACATTTATAGATAATTAAGTTTCAAATCAAAAACACTTCCAGCCAATTTTAAGGCAGACACGTAGCCGGCTATCTTTGTAAACGTACATTTTTTTATCCGTTTAGGCCAAGTGTTTACGTGTAAGTGCCGAAAACGATGTATTTAGCCGGCTATTTTCGAAAACGCCCGCTATGCGTTTACGTGTAAACGGTCGAAAACAGGTAAAAATATAGCCGGATAAAAATATAGCCGTCTACGTGTAAACGCTGCCTTAATATCCATTTGCCAGTAGGTACTGTGATTCCTAACAGGATAATTACATACATGCCACTGTTAAGTTACAGTATTTGTTTAATGTTCAATGTTGATGCTGTGTCTTGTTTCATTATTTTGTGTTGTCATACGAATTTAAGTTTGATTTGATCGATTGCTGTGAATACACGAGTTCACAGGTATATATTGTTTCCGACATTAAGCTTATTTAGTGCTGTTTGCATGCTCGATATAACGTTGGGCACAGCCTTATTTTCGTTTTACAGCGCGAAGTGCGTTGCAGTTTCCACCTGACAAAGATCCTTGACGGTTTTCTGACACTTTTTTGATTGTGTGCCGACCAACATAAATTATATTATATATTCTCTTTCTGTCACCCATCACTCAAAATGTCTAGACCCAAGTTGATGTCGGGTACCTTTGTCTAAAGTGTCAAAAAAAGTGTCAGAATCTTGGTATGAGGGAAACAGTAGCGAGTTTCACGCTCTAATTATTGTTGCGTTATCATTTCCTTCAAAGAATTCCCAATATAATAAAAAATATTTTCATCTTGATCATCGTATGTCTTCCTAAAACGGTAGCAATTTTTTTTACTTTGACTGAAAGTTTATACATTCACTTTTCCACTTAAGAGCTCATTAAGGGATTTATTTTGTTTGTTAACGAATAGGTGGGTTTTACAGGGGCGTTTAAAATACTTAAAAGGAAAAAAATGGTTGTGTTGTCGTACACTGCATGTTTCTAGCTCCCATAGTCCTAATGAAAAAATCTTTTATTGAAGATGAGAATGTATTTATTACATTTTTACATTTTTGAGGTTTTTAATAAATGAAAGTTTGAATAAATATCAGTTTGTCAAAACTATGGATTCCGTTTGAAAGGGGATATTTTGGGTATTAAATTTTTCCATTTAATTTTATTTTAAAAGTTAACAATTTTTGCAAGAAAAGAGTTATCCAATAATGGTGACGAAGGGAATTGTTATGAAGAAGAAAAACATTAAATCAGGATGTTCATTTCAACAAAATGATTGTTTACATTTTTTTGTTCTTCCCCGGCGTAGACTGCTGTCTGTCAGGAATTTTGACAAAAAACTTTCATTCATTGGATGGGGAATCATAACCCTGGTGGTTTCCTTTATCAGAGTTAAAACTCTAGAGCTTTATTGGCAATCGTAGCTTGTAGGCAAATGCAACTGCAACGGCTTTCTTCACTTGTTTGGCTTGAAAAGTACATCAAAAGGACTTTAAGAAGCTCCAATCTAAAAAAAAGATGTGGTCGACTTAAATTGACAAATTCCCATTTCCAATAAAATATTAGATTTTATCAAAATGCATACGGTCATAGATATCTTTTCTAACCTTAGATACAATAAATTTATGAAATTTAATAGAAAAAAAGTTTGTAGCAAAAGTCCCTTAAGGTTGAAAAAGTCCCCTAAAGAAACATAGGTATCCAGAATGTAACAAAAGTCCCCGGAATGTAATTAAAGTCCCCGAAATTGTAGCCAAAGTCCCCGAAATTGTCGCAAAAGTCCCCGGAATGTAACAAAAGTCCCTGGACTAAGGTAGCAAAAGTCTCCGACGATGTAGGAAAAGTCCCCTACGTAGCATAAGTCCCCGCAAAATGTAGCAAAAGTTCCCGGAACACGTAACAAAAGTCCCCGTTCCTATAGCTCTCTCTCTCTCTCTCTCTCTCTCTCTCTCTCTCTCTAACCGCAGCAGGTCTCCAAGGTGAGCAGCCTCTGGTCGATAAAACAATGTAGGTAAGGGTAGTAGGCAAAATAGATCCGTAACCTCGGGAAAAGGATTAGCTTTAAGGGTTGCTCTCTGCCACGTGCTTGAAGGTGTGCGGTCACGAATTTAACTTGCTCTTCGTAAAAATTTATATTTTGACTAAACTTAACTTTGCTGTGTTCTAATGGATACAAAATATGGTTTTGTTTACGACGATGGAGTGAACCGACTAAAATGGACAGGAACCGAAGAAAATTTGAATTTAGAATTCGTCAAGGACATCGAAGGTTGCAGTAGGGAGAAGTGGGAAGAAGATCGATTGCATAATATACTCATGTGCAATGCATCTAGAATTGTATTTAAATGGTATAGTAGTACCAAGACAGTACATATACAGAGAAAAGATCACCTGGAACTGAAAACCAAATTACTAAACATTGCAGAAGTTTTTCAAATTAAAAGCTCTAACCAACAAGCCCATGTTGTCTACGAGCCATTATTGAATGTATTTATATTAGCGACAACGATTGCCCGAGTCCTTCGCGATCGGACCATGTAAACAGCAATATTCTCTCCGCATTCTCGCTATTTAGGGACTCCAAAAAAAGAAGAAAAAAAGAAAAATTAAGGTTCTTGCTGTCATCCAGTTTTTAATTAAATATATTTTGTATATTTTGTAAATTTATCTTGTAATATATTATTTTATAATATTTTAGTAATATTTTAATGGAGCAAGGCTTTTCTGAAAAGCAGTAGTATATAGTGAATGTAAATTTACCGTGGTTAAAATTTACCGTGGTTAAATAAAGATTATTCATTCGTTTGTTCATTTAGAGTATTGGTACATTATATGCTATTGTAAAATTTGTACGATAGTCAATGCATGATTTAAACAACTAAAAAATAATTTGTGATGACTTATACCCGTTAAAACTTTTAGAGACTTACTTAAGAATGTCATTCCAGATGATTGCGTATACAGAACGGATATAGAATCTCTCATTCCATTTATTATTATCTAAAGATGAAACAATAACGCTTTGCGAGGGGTCGTGGGGGGACCACGGTATTACGGTATTTGGCTGCTTTTGATACGGTATCAGAAGCAGCCAAATACC
>JAOBBB020194746.1:0-11878 GCA_025331005.2 Zoanthus gigantus
AATCAATCATTCACTCAGATAAATTTGTCCTCTTTTTTATTCCACTTTAGTTGATGATGTAAGTAAATATGACTGATATCATAATGTAATATCATTAATATTCTTTAATGTATAAAAACTTGCTAAAACTATACTGTCATATGTTATCTTTGCTTTTTAGCTTTACAAATGCCAGGGAAGTTTAATTTAATTTTAGTTTGTTCAACAGCTTCTTTCCATTTTGTTTGTATTCAGAGCTCTACCTGATCAGACATGGGTTCAGTGCGACAATCCCCACTGCCTAAAATGGCGAAAACTTCCTGTAGGGACAGAGCCCGACAAGTTACCAGAAAAGTGGTACTGTAAGGATAATCCTGATCCTGCCTTCAGATCATGTAATGTACCAGAGGAGAAAGATGAGACTGAACCGGAGGAAACTGTTCAGCCATACGTGAAAACACAGAAGAAAAGATTGTAAGATTCTAAACTAAATCAAAGAAAGGATGAGCCAACTTAGGCAGAAAGGAAGGTCGCCCAAATTATATCATTCAAAAGTTTGCTGAGCTGGGGCCTGAAAATTAGACCAGGTGGTTGGGGGTAGGGATTTTTTAAACTGTTCTTACCAGAGCTGGCAAAACTGGTTGAACTCTTACAAAAATAATGTTTTTCTTTTATATATATTTTTTTCAAAATACTGATCAGCTCTTTCTTTGGCACTTGGTGATGGGAAGCCCTAGTCAACTTTGGTTGAGTTAGTGAGAAAGGTTTATGCCTCTACTACAAAAGCTGCAAGTTCTACCTTCAATACAGCCAGTTGACAATAGAATACAGCTGTGTTCAGCCTCATGTTTTTTTTTTATGTCGAATTGAGAATGTCAACATCTACTCTAACACTCTTACAAGTGAGCCACGAATGTGTGATCCTAGAACATTGATTTCTGGCTTTTTCATTTTGAAAAGAAAACTTTATTTTCCAAAGTTCTTGTAAATCTTGTATAATTGTTTTGATTGGCTGTTTTGCCTAAGTTGACAAATCGCTGGAGAATTGAAATTTTGATCCAATTAAAAATATTTTTTGCTCTCATCTCAAAAGTTATTAGGTTAGAATCCTAGTAGGTAGGTAGTTTGTACCCTTTCTTATATTTGAACATCTGTGTGACCTTCCATTTTGCCAAAGCTGACTCAGCTATTCATCTTTATAAGGTTATTAAAGAGAGTACTCGTGCATGATGGAAAAGATTAGTCTCCCATCCAGGGGGGAATCAAAGACTTTTATATATGTACACTAGAAATACTATAAGGATTGTTAGTATTTGCTAATAAATTGAAAGCAATCAATATCTATTTTTACAAGCTCTTATTGGCTCCCAAAGTTGGCTATATCCACTATAACTATATGTTGGACCACATTGTCGTTACTGTTTACTGTTTCTAACTTTGTAGGATAATTGTTAAATAGTTTTAGCAGGGTAATAACAAAAGTGGCTGTTGTGAAACTGTGACTTAGATTTTTACTGCCCAGGGGTTGACTCAGCTTTCATCCTTGAGAGTTTGAGTTTGCTATGCTAACTCTCATGTGGTACAAAATTTGTTATAAGTGCCAACTATGTGGATCCATTGGCTGGTAATAGAATTCAAGTCTTTGCTTATGACACAATGTGCCATTTTAATGAAGAAGAAAAGGAAGAAGAAAACGTCACTGTGAAGCAGCTCTTAATTTTAGGAAAGTTAGAATTCTCGAAAAATTGACTTTCTTCTTTTACTTCAAGAGATCTTCAAAATAAGCAAGAAAATTATAATTAAAAAACATTGTGATGTACAATTAACTTTGTCTTTTGTTTTATAATCCTACTTGCGTTATTTCATTAAAAAGTTTGAATAATGTTGCTTAGCATCAGGGCTCCCAATGATGCACATTTTGTGCATATTTCATGCACTAAGGCCTGAAAATATCCCCTTGAAAACAAAGTTATGCGTGACAATTACCCTCAAAAAGTCCAGTTTTAGTATTTGATTTGAATGTTTCGAAAATAGAAAAAAACTAGACGAAAAACAAAGGAAAAACAAAGGAATTATTTTTTCGATAGTGAGGATATGGAAAATATCTCAAATCCTGGAGTAGTTTCGTATGGAAAGTATGAGTTGCCTAGTTTTCAGTAAAACACTACTATCTAAGTAATAAAGTCCTTTAACTATAACACCATGATTACCATCTAGTGGCAAAGTAAGCAGTTCTTCTATTAAGTAGAGTTTGTAATGTGAAAAATAGAAAATATAGCTATATAATAGTATCAGTGTCAAACAACAATTATGCCTGTGTTGTTTTTTCTAGATGCAAGTCAGTGTGTGGTGGAGACATTTTCTGAAGCCTCTCTATCTAAAATTTATAGTTGTGTTAAAGGCATTTAATATTTACCTAGGATTGCGTGCAGCAAGATGTTTACTTCTGCCTTTTAGTTGGGAGTTAGTTTTTATTCAATAATTGAAGGGTCTAGTGCAAAAACGACGTGAAGTTTGATGAAGTTCTCAACTCTCACTAGATTATCCCTCTTATGTTTCATAACTTTTGGGAGAATTCAGCATTTAATACAAAGTCACATTATTTTTGTACTAGACAAAAATGACAAAGAATTTTGATCAAGTTCTTATTTCTCCCTACATTATCCTCATTATCTCTTCATATAACCCTTGGGAGAATTTAGCATTTCATCAAAAGTCACTTAAATTGTTTTTGCACTAGACCTTTCAATTATCATGATCTTTCAGATAACCCCAAAAACTGTTTTCACTTCATAAGCACTTTAAGTCAGATTTAAGTGAATGATTTCAAGTGAGGCTTTCAGGTATAAGCCAAGTA
Organism: Zoanthus gigantus; assembly: GCA_025331005.2. Lineage (NCBI taxonomy): Eukaryota > Metazoa > Cnidaria > Anthozoa > Zoantharia > Zoanthidae > Zoanthus > Zoanthus gigantus. The sequence continues at coordinate 2,837 of JAOBBB020194746.1, forward strand.
ACGTTACAAATTATTGCAACCAAAAATTCTAATTAGAAAAATTATATGCATTATTTAATATAATTTTAAATTATTCACTTAGCAGTCATTTTATTAATTACCTGATTATATGCCGCAGTTCCTAATAGGATTACATCATGGTTATTAAACAGAATTTCTTTTAATTTCAAGACAGTTTTGCAAAATATAGTTAGTTAAGTCCTAAAGTGTAAGACTGTTTTATAACAAATTTATCATACTGTGAAAAAATTTAACAGAGAATCTAGGAAACTTTGAGTAAAAGTAAAGAAGACATTTAATAGTAAAGGAGTCTGGTACCCTGAATGGGCAAACAGTGACAGAACTGAATTTCAAGCTTCATAAAATTACTAAAGATTCGATAATGTAAACTATCAGTTTCTGAATTGCCAGATAAAAAAAAGTTATGTTATTTTAATTGATGTTATCAGCATGGAGTAATTAATGTGTGAAAAATGAAAGACTGCTGCTATGTTTCCTGCATTACGAAACAATTAACAACTGATTTCACCATAAATTCAACCCAGTCCCTTGACCATTATTTTCTAGAAGCAAATAACCATTTTTAACCTGTATAAAATAACGAGCTTTTATTTTACACATCTAAAACTCTGAAATTGCATGTTTGAAATGCTATGTTTTCCAACTGTGCAAAAAATTTACTTCATAGACAAAGTTTTTTAATCTGCTTTTTTCAAGTTGTTCGCACATGCAGTAGTGTTCAGTTCACCTGTGGCAATGGTACTTGCATCTTTGCAAGGTGGAAATGTGATGGAGAAAATGATTGTGACGATGGGAGTGATGAAGCACCAGATCTGTGTCGTAAGTAAAACGTATTTGTAGTTTATTTGATGTCACTATTTAAATCCTATTTTCTGATGTACTGTACAGGTTTGCAGGAGTACTTAACTACAGTACATTAGAGATAAAGAAAATCTCCACCGCTGGTGTGGTTAACAGTTCTATTGAGGAGTTTATGATTATAGTTTTCAACCAACCAACAGTTAAGAAATATAAAGTCTTCCTCAATTGATTCTCAATCATCATCAGTTGACTTCGGTCAAGATTTCAGATGCAATATCTCGCCATAGGTTTCTGTTTGCCATTGCCAGGCAAGTTCATTGGCAATAAGGACTGTATCCCTGGCCAAGGTGTCTGGATAAGAGAGAGGTCTGTTTCCCCTCCTTGGATGGGGTAGTCTCCTTAATAGTACATCCAAGATCTCCTGGTCTTCGGCACAAAAGCGGAGGTCTGTAAATCTTGCTCTTTTTTGAGCCACGGCTTTGGAGATAGTGAGAAGTTCTCCGTAAATTTCGGTCTTTATTGGATGGATTTTCCAGGGGAGTTCCTGGAAGAAATTCTAGCTATTCCACTTTACTGTAAATGTTCTAATAAGCACCCCTCTCTAATAAGCCCCCCTCTAATTAGCCCTCCTCTCTAATAGGTTATATTACCCTCTCTAATAAGCCCTCCTCTCTAATAAGCCCTCCTCTCTAATAAGCCCCCCTCTTTAATAAGCCCCCCTCTCTAATAAGCTCCCCTCTAATTAACCCTCCTCTCTAATAAGTGCCCCCTCCAGAGGGTGCAAGGGGGACTTATTAGAATTTTTACTGCAGTATATCTTTTTATATCTGAACATCTCTATATATGTACACAGAATGCCTTCCTGTAATTAAAAGGGTGCTGTTACTCAACCAACTGACTGATCATTAAACTTTGAGTACAGGGCTCTTTTTTTCACTTGGCTAAGAGAAGCCTAGGTTTTATATGAACTGCACTGAGTCAAATATTTTTACAATATTTAACACTGTAAATAATTGTGTAATTCTTGCCCATAAAACCAGAGAATTATGAGGAGAAACAATACATATAATATAAGCTGGCTTGTTTGAGTTGATGAATTTATCTATTTTTTGTTCTTTGTCGTCTGCAGGGTTTTGAACTTTATTACAATGATTGCAGTTATTATAATTTGTAACATAACATTGCTTGATTTTCAAAAACAAAATGTCAAAAATTGCAATTCTTAAATCTGCCAAACAAAGCTTTTGGTCTTGACTTCATTGCATTCTCAGCTGCACCGGGCTAAAGTGTCTACAATTTTAAAACAATGATCTTAGCTTACATCCCATTGTCTTAAATGCATCTTTGATTATGAATTGAGAGTTTGCACACCACCTAGAAAACCTCCCTAAATTTTGGAGTAGAAGGAGAATAAAATGGAATAGCTGGCAGAGAAATTTAAAAGGTTGTTGGATGTAAAACAATTAAAGTATTTTTTTTTAAATTTGGATCTGAGTAGCTGGCGCAGCACAGACGACTAGCCGGCGATTTTCGCCGGTCGCCGGGGCTTACGGAGATCTCTGAACCTGGTCATTCAAGGCTTGAGATTTTTTGGAAAAACAATTTTTTATTAAAACTAATAAGTGACCTGTCCAGAAAATACTTGGATTTTGAGTTTCAGCCCCTATATAAACTTGATTTTATGTGATTTTCGGTAGAAAACTATCAATTTCTAAATTGTTTTTTTAAGGTAATGTATCTTGCCCAGCAACGAAGTTTCAGTGCAGGAATAAACAGTGTGTACCAAAGCTTTGGAGATGTGACGGACAGAAAGACTGTGCAGATAACTCAGATGAAATAGGATGTTCATCAACCAGACTGCCTGTGGTTCGCTGTACTGCCCATGAGTTTGCCTGTGCCAGTGGAGGTTGTATTAGAGCTCATTGGAGATGTGACAATGAAAATGACTGCCCTGATGGATCTGATGAATTTAAATGTTGTAAGTGTTTTAATTTAACTTGCTCTGGCATGTGTACTGTTTTCATAAAGTTTTGTTTGTGTAGAACTATAGGTTACCAATAATGGTATAATTGCTGTTGCTTTAAAGTGAATTATTGAATTATCTTACACAGTACAGTGGATCCATACCAGTAGGTAGGTAGGTAGGTAGGTCAACTTTATTTAAAACATGGTTAAAAAATTACATACATGTATCAATCAGTTAAAAACTGTTTTACATGATATCCGTGGATTAATATAAAATGAAAGAATATTTACAATTAAAATTCAAACCTATGAAGAGGGACTAATACATTTTGTCATAAAAAAGATAAAATTTAAAAACATTAACATGCTATATGTGCATCACTGAAAGTCACGAGCAAGACTCAGCATATTCATCAAGAGGTGTCATGACACTGGCTCTCGTTTCAGCTGGAAGACTGTTCCAAAGAACAGCACCACTGTAGCTAAATGAGCCCTTGAAACAGTTAGTTCTCGGCTTTTGAAAGTTGAGCTTGTTTTCTGAGTTTCGGAGTACTAAAGAAGTTTCGTAAATTTTGGTTTTGAATAGGTCAATTAAATATTGAGGAGCCTCACCCTTCATAACTTTAATCATTAACCTCTTTTTTAAATTATATCGTCTGTTTTGTAAAGTTTCCCATCCAAGCTTAGTGTTTTCTTTGTACCTTGCAAGCAGAACTAGCTTAACTCTTTTACAAGCGTGCCATGGCCGTCACTTATCTCCAGTTCCTATAATGTTAAGTAGATGAGACTTTAGACTAAACACTAACTCATCGAAATCCGTAATTTTTCAAGTTTTAAACTCAAATCCTAATATAAACGTTTTCTTAGTTTGGCTATCGTGGAGGTGGTTATCAACATTATTTTCTTCTTTCTTTCTCCCACTCCTAGTCTTTATTCGTTCTACTTCAACGTTTTGTCAGCCTTGTCCTTTCTAATGGAGACATTGAAGTAGACGGGCAAACAAAATAATAAATAGTTGGACGAAAAATGAAGAACATGATAATCTGAACTCAATCTTCTCAGTTTTGTTCCTTCGCTTTCTAATAGTCTGTATTATAATACTAATGAAAGAGATTATGAACAGTGGCAAACAAGAAAGAAATGTCTGTATTATAAATTATGTGTGTTTGGGTGCAAATATCTTCACAGAGAAAACACAAACCTGATGTTTCTAGTATTAGCCCCTTGTCAGAGCTCGAAACGTCAAGTTTGTGTTTTTCTTGTGGAGATGATTAATATATAGATGATTAAATCATGTGTACAATCTGTTTTATCATCATACACCTTTAGGTAGCGAATTAACTCTCATAAAGAAGATTTGTGGATAAAACATTTAAATAGCTTGTCAAGAAAAGTTTATGAACTTTTTGGGTCTACCTATGCAGTTTCTACTTGTTGATATCCTGGCTCCAAAAATCTAAACAACTTGGAGGCAAAACCGCTAATGAACCTTACGTTCTTTTCTAAAATCTTCATTACGTCACAGGAACATCATTGAACTTACAGGTGTCATATTTTTAGAGAACGATTTTTTTTTTCAAAGAACTCTTTCTGTATTAAAGTTTGTTTTCAAACCTATTACAAACAGGGGTATATATGATGATAATGTTCCTAAATTCAAAGTAAGTTGCAACTAAAGGACAAAACAGTAATAATTTTTTTATTTGTTTATAGGTACAATCGCATTATATGTCGCCTGTGGTAGTATTTCAGTACAGAGCAAAACCAGCCAGAGTACAAGTCCAGCATTCCAACCACAGTAGTGAAGACAGAGATGATGTTGTCGATGAGGATGACGATCAAGGTGAACCTGTTTGCTAACAATTCTTGAGGAGTGCCATCTATGTCTTCAGTTTGTGGATTTGTTTTAAAAAAAAAATCTATCGAATTGCATCTGTAAGTGAAGCACATGGTTTAATCAACTCTAGGTTAAAAAGTTTGATCGTCGCTGCAGGGAAAGCGCAAAGCGGACGTTTGGCAAGTGTTACCTTGTAGAAATGTAACACAAACTCTCAGAGGTACTGCAACCTTTATGTTTTTATTTACAGATTGTCAAGATCTGTCTGATTCTTCCACATCTGAATCACGGAGTGTACCAGTTTCAGTGAGAGATGCTCTCAACAAAAAGGTAAGTGAGGTATATTTATATAACATGCAACAATGCGGTCATGAGGCACAGTCAGGGAAGGAAATTAAGTTTCCGTCTTGTCACGTGACATGACTACGTCTCATGACAAACTACCTTTTATGTCCATGATACAAAGTAAGTGACAGTCTATTCCTGGGTCCTCTCTTGTTAAGAGTTGGATTTTCATTTCTCTCCCATATTGCTTCCTTTGCTTTTCATCTATACCAGTCTTCTCGCCTACGTAAGATCTTTATAATTATTCTCCATATCGAGCAATAGGCAGGGATGTGATAAATCCGTCTATAGACGGATTTCCGCCTTTTATAATTCCCCTCCCGCCCCTTCTCACAAAAATCCATCTTATTTATTTTTCCGAAAAAATATTTATAATTAAAATTTGTAGATTTTGGTAAAATTTACAAGGGTTAATTGTAAATTTTCTGGACATCTGAGAGGTGTTTTGGGGTACTTTATTGATGAAAAACGTACCCCGCCGGAGCTTTGCCCTGGACCCCGATCCCCGGTCCCGGACCCCTCGCCCAATTTCCTTCCTTTTCAAAATTAGCCAATCACATGCCTGAATAGGTCTTTGATTTCAGACGGACAAACGCAGCTAAATTGTGCTCCTCGTTTGCTATCGCTTTCATACAGTAAGTTTACTTATCCTGGTCTTGAAGAATAACTTTTTTCACCTTACTTTTATGTGTCATTTTCATCACGAGTGATCGTGTAAACAACGTTTAATAGCTTTTATTTTGGTGGTTTATATTCTTTGGAATTAACCTTTCCTTGAATGCGTCGTGGGCCTTAAAACAGGTAGAGTTGTTTTAGGCTTTGTTTTCAAAGATTCCAGAGAGTACGGGATAGTGACGTTATGGTCTCAACTTTGCTCAATATCTCCTTGCTCGGCATTTTTCTTACCTTCCTTGTGAATAGTCCATTTTGCATGCTGTACACTTTGCAAAGACATAAAAATGAGCTTTTACCTTCTGAAGGAAGCGTTACCTCATATCAATGTAAGTCCGTACCACCACAGGGAGCCCAGGCGTTCGAGACGCGGTGTTGTGATTCAACTATTGTTTATGAAAAATAAATCAAATTTGTATTTAAATTGGGGTAACCTAATAAATATGTGACTTAGAGTATCATTTGAAGTAAAAAATGTTCACCATGCATTGTAATAAAATTAGGTTGGATAAACTTAAAACAAAAGAAGAAACGAAAAAGAAATATAACAATACATATAGATAGTAATAGTAGCAATAGTAGTAAATAGAAATATGAATGAGAATCCCCGTTGAATTATTCAGTACTTATATGAATTTGATCTTTTTCCAAGACTTTTGATGTTTTGGAGTAATTTTGCCAATTGACTTTTTCAATCGCTATTAAGGCATCATCAACATATCAAATGCTTTTAAATGCTTACACTATAATGGATATGGTCGTAGTCGTGTTACATAAGAACACTGCAGCTTAGTAACCGGACGAAGATTATGTTACAACTGGGTGAAGAACTTGACTCTCAGTTTATTATAAGGTTGATGACTCTTGTTGTTTCCTCCAGATCGCAATCGACATTTCCAAGAAGGTTCCTAGTGTGGTTATAGATGTTATTGACGTACCCAAAGAAGGTTGCTGTTTACGATTCAATCCTTTGCGATCTGCCAGAGGTAAAAATCTTATTTTTTTTATTGTAGCTCTTTATGTTTAATTCTAACGATTTTGATTCCAGTAGCCCTTATTCACCATATCTGCTATCTTTTCACGCACAGAGGGATAATGGAAAAGTTTTGGTACATGTGATAAGGGCATGGATCGCACCAATATTTCAAATTTAAAAAGCTTTAAGAATAGAAATACTATCTTAAAGAGTCGGCTAAAAAAATTTTTAAGTGGTGTAAAATTTTTTAAAAAGTTAAAAGTTAAAACAAGCGTTTTCGACTCTTTAAGTCATTTTAACCTGAAGATGACTTAAAGAGTCGAAAGCGTTTGTTTCAACTTTTAACTTTTAAAAAACTTTTACACCATTTTGATATTTTTTAACCTTTTATTGGCGTTTCGAATGAACACTCATATTAAAGATTCGGCAAACAACTTCGTAGAATATTGTAGGTACTAGCTGTTGCAGTAAGCAAGTGGAATGCTGCTCACATATTGTTTATTATTTTTAAAAGCCAGATACCTTGACATTGCTCATGAAAAATATTGCAAAGTTGACAAAGTGTATTAAAGTCAGATAAAATTGCCTTCCCCTTGAAACTTCGCTAAAACTTTTATGACCTTAATGAATACTTCCAGCTTTAAAATGCGTAGAGTATGACATAATAATGATAGTAAAAATTGTATAACAAAAAAAACTTACCGGTACGTAGAAAACAGCAATCCGACCGCGTATCTGTGACGTACGTGATGGAGTGCTCGTTTTTGTGTACCGCTGGTCATTATACTGAAGGCTCAGAAACTGCTAAAATTCGTCGTTGAAAAAAGTCGAAGTGAAAGCTGGCTTGTACCACAGGCAGTCCAACTCCGTCAAGATTAGTTTCGCTGCTGGCCTGGCGGCTCGTAGCAACAAGGAGTGGTGAGGAGACTGCTGTATCAATGCTTATATGGAGTAGACTCCTTTACAACAAACTATATGTAGATCAGGCATAATAAAGTAAAATGTTTTAAAAAAACGTTTTCTCTAACTAAAAGTATAGATATTTGAAAAGTTCCAAACGTTTCTGCCGATTACTTCGGTCTTCTTCAGTGGAATGAAAATAAAAATCGCCGCCTGGTTAGTCTAGTTGGTAAGGTGCCAGTCTATCGTGCGGGAGGCTCGGGTTCGATTCCCGGCCGGACCAACACTCTGCAGGGTCTTAAAATAATTGAGGAGAAGGTGCTGCCTTTGTTATAACATCAACGAATGGTTAGACCTTCGCGTCTTCTCGGATAATGACTGTAACCGTAGGGCCAGTCTCTCGATCCTTCTACTGAGGGACTTAAAAGAACCCACACACTTCTCGCAAAGAGTAGGGTAGTGATCCCGATGTTGTGGTCTGTCTCTGTTCCTTTCACTGAGAGCACTTCTTATCGGCTGCAAGTTGCGCCTTAATATGTGAGCCGCTCTAGCGGACTTTCTAAGACCCTCAACTGTCTGACCCTGTATATACTTGTAAACAGGTTCTGAAAAGCCCCGTGGGGAGAACTTGTATATATATACATATACAGAGTGCAATTGAAATGCAAGAAACAGTGAATCACAGCGACTCAGCATTATAGATAGAAACCCTTATATATTTTGATTAGGGTAATCCTTTCAGTTTCTATTTTAAAAAAAAACTGTTAACATTGGGAGTCCGGAAACAAAGTCAATAAAACAAAGGCAATTATATATATGGCCGTGATTGAAATGTGATCGTTTCCCGCGCAGTTTTGTCTCCAATGCAATACCAGGCTTCGAAAAAACAGCCTTTTGTGGAATGCGTGTTCAGTTCTGACGATGTTAACGTTCTTAAAATCCACAATGTGATTATGTCCGTAAGGGTTTTGTGCTGATTTTGAATGTTCGTTAAAATTTCTAGTCGCTTCTCGATGTTCGCCAATCCTTGTTGTTAATGCTCTATATCGGTTTGACCGTAGTAGGTCTACCCAAGCACAGTTGTCATATTTAATTTTGTAAACAACTTCTCTTGTTCTGTCTTTTTCAAACCTGTCTTTTGGGCGGGGAAATAACTAGATCTATATTATGATACAATGGCTGACTAACTAAAGATAAGTAAAGGTACTTACATTTGTTTGCAAATTAAGTAGTGATGAATAGAAAAAGAAAAACAAATCCTAAAGAAATACAGAAATACAGTAGAACAGTCTATTGTCCATTAAACCGTATATATGCTCTGTCACAATGAAATTCACCTTGCTTAATAATGACATCGGACGATGTCGAAACGTTGCAGCAACTTGTTCGCGTTTGTTTTCCTTATTAATTTTGTATCAAAGTCAAGACTTATTAAGAGTCTTTCTTTCTATTTAACAATTAGACCTCGAGGACGAATGGACTACGAGTCAATAGCCCATGAGGCCGTAGGCCTCATGGGCTATTC
>JAOBBB020194832.1:0-11878 GCA_025331005.2 Zoanthus gigantus
CAAATTTGTTCAATGAAAAGTATGGGCTCAGGTTGGGAGAATTTAAAAATACAACTGGCACTGAAAGGGTTAAATTTGTTGGCTACTGAGCTGCAAGAACCCTGTGTTAATGATTGATATTTAAGAACATTTAACTCTATGATTGGTTGTTCGATTTTCTAAGAGCTTCTGTTATAGGGTTGTAAAAGCATCCATTGCAGAATTTGAACTTCATGACAGTTGGACTATTATATGAGTAAGTATTTCCATGTAAACGTCGTTTTTTTCCCACATCTTTAAACAGTGCTGCAATATGTGAAACTCACAAGGACATTTTTGGAGCTCCATTACCTGTCAGAGCTTTGGTAAGTATTTTGTAAGATTTTAAATATTCAGAGTATAATTTGGGTGCAGTGCCAAAGGAACCCTATGAACACCTTTAATATTTTAGCAGAACATGAAATGCTGTCTGCTGTGTGTGAAGCTACAAAAACCGTTTTTGTTACTTTTATAACAGGTAGCTGACCAACAAGCAGCCATGTTTGGTCAATGCTGTTTTGACGTTGGAGATGTTAAATGCACAATGGGTACTGCATCCTTCATTGACATCAACACTGGAAAATATCCACATGCATCTGTTGCTGGTAATAGTTTATCATATGCTTTTCGTAAGGGCATAAAAAGTTATAGTACAGCAGATGTGTTTTTCAGACCCTGGAAGTTTGTGAAAAATTGACAAAAAACATAATGCCCCATTTTGGGTGCTTAAAATGCTCAAATGCAGAGATTTTCTCGTCTCTCGAAATCTGTCTTCTCAATATCATTTACCCTTTCATCTCTCTCCCTCATTCCATCAGGTCTTTACCCACTGGTTGGCTGGAAGATCGGAAAAGAAGTTGTTTACTTGGCGGAAGGGCTTTCTACCGGAACTGGTACTTCGATTGAGTGGGCACGGCAGATGGGTAAGCTTTTATTATCTAAATTCACTTCGATCTTGATTATACAACCTTTGTACAGAATATACTGTCGTTGTTGCACTTTATGATTAAGAATTGTACTCCTAATAATCACATTGGTTGGTAGTATCGTCGTGTAGATAATGAATAACGTCATTTTCGTAAAGTTCTCCCCGAAATATGCTCGGGATTGCTCAGGATTGAAATAAAAACAATCACTAAAACAAAAATTGTGACACTGTAACTCTACCTTCGTCATTGTTTACAAGTGGTACTCTTGGTTTGTTCTTTGAAAAATCCCTGTAACACTTTTTTACTACCAGAAATATACCGTTTCGTCCTTGTTAAAACATACTCTTTGCTTTTTCAAAAACCACTGTTATGCTATAAAAGTTAGTTCGTTGCAGTTATTTCTTTATACATTTCCTACAACTGAAATCATTATGTTATTAAGCACGTACTTAGAACTAATATCCCAGGCAGAGATAAGTCAGGTGTTCCACAGGGAACTGTTCCCGGTGCACATATATTCCTGCTGTATATAAACGATATTGGAGATAGTATTGATACCAAAATACGACTCTTCACTGGTGAAACAATCTTATACACAGTGATCAAAAGTAATGGCAAGGCCTCTCTTAAATGGCTTTTAACGCAGATAAATGCAGAGTACTAAGAATCCACCGCTCTAGAAATCCAATAGAGCACCAGTATTCAATGCAGGGGCAGTTCTGGAATATGTGGCACCCCATTCTTATTTAGGCATCAGACTGACCTCAGATCTGAACTGGGGCCGGAGCATAAAAAATGCTTCAAAGTGTTTAGCATTTTGCTGCAAGAATCATTACGAGGAAAACAAAGTTTGATGATATCACTTTGGTGCTCAGGAAGCTAAATTGGCTACTTGTTATCAATCAAACCAATTTTGATTCGGGTTTATCCCCCTAAACGGGGGTGGCGGGATTTACCCCACTGTAACAGCAATCTCTCCAACTCCCGCACTCGCTCCACTTTCCAAACCAATACTGTTGTTCTCCTTCTCCACTTACGTCTTCCACATCTTCTTTGGTCGTCCTTGGTTCCTCTTGCCCTCCACTTTAAACTCCAACACTTTTCTCAAAACATGCCCATCATCCCTCCGCCCTTATCGCCTTCACCACTTCTTCCACTTTTTCGACTTCCACCACTCATTCTCCTCATTCATAATTCTTTCCTTGTGCTCTTTCCAGCCTTTCTTTCTCACTGAAATTCAACCTGCTATCGCTACCTCTCATGCATCTTCCTCCCTCAACATCTTTCCCACCTGTTAGCAGCAGATTATTGTATAGAGTTGGAATTCTAGTCTTTAAATGTGTCAAAAGTCTGGCTTTAGGCTACTTTGTACTGGCTTTGTTGCTGGGTTCACATTGCACTGTCGGAACACACGAAACTGGAAGAAACTTGACATCAGCGTCAGGGCAGCGAACATTTCTTTACCGTGGCATTAGTTTGTGGAACTCACTCATGGAATCTGTAAATGACCGCAAGAGTGTAACAGGCTTTCAAGAGGGGACTAAAGGCCAATTGTAATTAGCTGTAACCACATGTACATACTTTTATTATTATAATAATTATTATTATTATTGTTGTTATTATTATTATTATTATTATTATTATTATTATTATTTTCTGCTATTTTTATTGTAAATTAGGTTTGGAAAACCTTTTGGAAAATCCAATAAAGTTATTATTATTGTTATTACTATGTTATAAGATAAAATAAATCGCTTTCTGGAAATATGAAAATTTTTTTGCAACATTTATGACGTTGCGGCCGTAGTGTACGGCCTTCATCAGGTTACTGATTGTTGGTGGCAAGGAAGTTGGCTGAGAGCCCGGCCCCAGGTGGGCGAAAGGTTATACCGTAAATGTTGCAAAACATTTTCTTATTTCCAGTAAGCGATTTATTTTATCTTATAATATTTTATATACTGGATGGATAAACATTTTCATTATCATTGTTATTACTATTATTAACATCAACAACGTTGTTGGCAACGCAAACCGTATCCTGGGTTTTGTGCAGCGAAACCTAGGGAATTGCTCAGCATCGATCAAGAGCAAAGCGTATACAAGTCTTACAAGTGCACCCCTGCCTTGAATGTGTTAGTGCTGTATGGGATCCGCACATCCAGGAGCATATACATAATACTGACTGAGGGATGCAACGAAGAGCTGCCATATTTGTTAAGGGATGATCTCTAGAACCAGGGACAGTTACAAACTTACTTAAAGACCTTTTATGGCCATCACTTGCTCAGTGAAAGAACAATTCACGCCTATCAGTGATTTCCAAAATTCGTAACGGAGAAAGCATCATTCCTGCACCAGCCTATAGATATAAAATAAGAAACCCATATCACCCGTTCGTTCCACAATAAAAAAAAAATTAAACTTGGCAGTTCCTCAAATGTAAACAAATTCAGTTTCTTTACTCACTACCTAACTCTCTCTAATAGATCAAACCAATTCAGCTATCTTCAAATTCGCCCTAACCCCTGACCGCCTTATTGGACCATTAAAAAAGCATCTACTTTTGTTTTATATGTGCACTGATGCACTATACATTCACGTGAAGGGAAACCTTTCTGAATTATTAAACAAAAAAAAAACAGTTTGCATATGGCAGTTTTCCACGTGAGCTCCAAACCTTGACCCTCAATTACGCGATGGTATGTCATAGTTGTTGGTATTGCAAGTTTGAAATTCATAAATTTTATCCTATGTGGAAACTGTATTTGTTCTGCTGACGTAACTTGGATCAGTCGGACCATATTATCTTATGGTTAGTTTGAACACCAAGAAAAGCCATTCAATACCTTTTTCTCCAGTAAATCGAAGTCGACCAGTTAAAAATCTCGGATAATTAGAATGAAGAATGTGTAGGTTATTTTCTGTTGAGTTGTTATGGATACAACAGAAGGATCTCGGAGTATATCATCATCTAAGATTGAGAGGACGTGAGAAAGTTTTAGGTTCTCGCAGTAGCGCCTAAATTTGGAAATATCTTAAGTTAAATTGTTGGTATGAAGCTTTCTTCTTATCATTTTCTTAATTATCTTTCCAGGATATTTTAATGATGTATCACGGACAAGTGATGTGGCGTTTTCTGTTGAAGGTGAGTTGTTTATGCGACAGCGTTTTATTTTTCTTTAATTTCAATCGTTTCAACTGAGCTTGTACTGCAATGTAAACAATGACGTTATGAAAGATCGTCCTGATGATTATTGAGACTGAGTTTGTAACGCGGTGTAAACAATGACGTTATGAATGATCGTCCTGATAATGATTATTGAGACTGAGGTTGTAACGCGGTGTAAACAATGACGTTATGAATGATCGTCACGGTTATGATTATTATTGTTATGTACACAAATTAAGATTCTCAAAAGAGAAGCCTAAAAAAACAATTTCAGGATTCAGTTTTTTTTCCGCAGTTGCTTAAATTACGAACATAACCACGACAATCATTCAACGTCATTTAGAAATTTCGTCAATTTTTTTTATCAGTCTGAAATTTTGTTATTTGGATCATTGTGTTTAACAACTTTTGCAAATTTTTTTTTAATCAATTACATTTTTGTTAAGATCAAGGAACCATTTCCCGTAAAGATTTAATTTACTGTTGTTTGAAGGTCATTATTCTTATTACTATACTCTTTACAAAATTTTTTTTGTTAATCCTTGTCCTTGACAGATTCCGATGGAGTTTGCTTTGTACCTGCTTTCAATGGCCTACAGGTAGGTATTGGCATCAATCAATCCTAGCGAACTTTTTATCATAATTAACCCACCTCAAGGAACATGGTATTTTTACTTGTGAAAATATCACCAAACATGAGAAAAAAAAGCTAAATTCTTTCTATGGAGCCAGTGCTTATCTGCGGTTTCTGTAATGTTAAGCGGATGAGAGTCTTTGACTCCCCCTAGACGACACACTAATCCATCACATCCTGGAGGGATGAAAATTAAAGCTGGGTTAGCTCAGGTGGAAAAGAAGGTCGCACAAATATTCAAATCTTGGCAGAGCCAAGGATTGAAATGGGGATCTTGTGGTCGGAAAGCAGAGATCTTACCAACTGTACTAACCATGCCCGCCCAAACATGATAACTTTGGTTTACCGTGTTTATTCTAATAAACGCCTTCTAACTAATAAATGCCCCACTACAATAAATGCCCCCTTCAACCTATTGGGATTTGTATTAAAAGTTCCTCTCCAATAAACGCTCCTCTCTTGTAAACGCCCCCTTGAAAAGATAAAATGACAAAGTCTATTTCATATTTAAACATTTTATTTCATTTACATTCACTTTTAATAATGTAAAGACTTTTGTAGAGCAATGTCTGTTCGTACTCGAATTCAAAATGAGTGTATTTGTCTATTATTCGGGTCAGTCTTTCTTGAAGAATTCTTGCAAATGTTCTAGATTTGGTCCTAAATAGGTAGATAACTTGACATCACAAGGGTCGTTATTATAGCAATCCGCAGAAGAATAATATATTGTATTTCAAAGCCTATTTCAGCAATTAGAACTTGTTCTGGTGTCAATTTGTCAGTTTTGCCTGAAATGTATTTTAGTTTTTCTCCTTCTTGGTTCCAGGCTCCTATCAATGATAACACGGCCTGTGCTTCGATGCTGGGTATCAAGCAATCTACAAAGAAAGCTCATGTTGTCAGAGCCATTTTGGAATCTATCGCTTTTAGGCAAGGACTTTTACATTGTTGTAGATTTTGTGAACGTCTGGATTTGTTAAAGGCCTTTAATATTGAAGAAATTGTATTATTGAATGCTTTTTTATATTGTATAGAGTCTAGACTTCTACTTAGCTGAGAGATAACACTCACTGTTATTGAGTGAGTCAGTTGCTGATTTGCTGCATTTGATATTCAAATAATATTTAATATTCAATAACGTTTTCAATGGCCATTGCGTTTATGTATTCAGTTCAAGCAATTGCAGTGATCATCCATAACGTAATTGTTTACACCGCGGTACAAGTTCGGTCCCAATAATCTTTGTATACATTAGAGTGGTATTGCTTTCGACAGACGAACTGAAAATGAATCATTCCCAACATCATTGATTTCTTGCATAGAAGTCAGTCTCAATAATTGTTGTACACCTCAGAATGTTGTGAGGAACCCAGGTAAAATGACCTGCTCTTCCATTTGTGGCTTTATAGCTCAGTTGGTTATAGCGCTGCACCGATATCCAGAGGTTACAGGTTTGAATCCCATTGAAGCCTGAAAAGAAAAGGTGGACACACTAAAATGACTTGCTCTCCCAGTTGTGGCTTCGTAGCTCAGTTAATCAGAGCACTGCACTGGTACCGCAGAGGTCACAGGTTCAAATCTTATATGTGAAGCTGCCTTAAAGTTTTGTTTTCAGGCTTTTGTACAAAACCGTTGCGATCATTCAAAACGTTATTTTTTACTATCCTTTCCGCTTTATTTTGGACCACATTGATGTAGTGGTCATTTGTATCTCCCATCTCTACCACTTGTGACTGTTTGAGGCTCACATTTGGTGATGTCAGTCTGCAGACTTGAAGGGTTTTTCTCTGACGTCCTTTATGATAATTGACTAAAGGTTTCATCTTCATGATGATGGTGATGATGATGTTGATGATAATGATTATGATGATGGTGATGATGATGATAATAATGATGTTGATAATGTTGTTGTTGATGATGATGATGATGACGATGGTGATGATGATGAGGATGAAGAAGATGAGGATGAAGAAGATGAGGATGAAGAAGATGATGATAATGATGTTGATGATGATGATGATGTTGATAATGATGTTGATAATGATGAGGATGATGATGATGAGGATGATGATGATGATGAGGAGGAGGATGATGATGCTGATGATGATGATGAGGATGATGGTGAGGATGAGGATGATGATGGTGATGATGATGAGGAGGATGATGATGATGATGATGGTGATGATGATGGTGAGGATGATGATGATGATGAGGGTGATGATGATGAGGATGAGGAGGAGGAGGAGGAGGAGGAGGAGGATGATGATGATGGTGATGATGATGATGGTGATGATGATGATGATGATGATGATGGTGAGGATGATGATGATG
Organism: Zoanthus gigantus; assembly: GCA_025331005.2. Lineage (NCBI taxonomy): Eukaryota > Metazoa > Cnidaria > Anthozoa > Zoantharia > Zoanthidae > Zoanthus > Zoanthus gigantus. The sequence goes on from JAOBBB020194832.1 coordinate 7,082, forward strand.
ATGAGGGTGATGATGATGATGATGAGGAGGAGGAGGAGGAGGAGGATGATGATGAGGAGGAGGAGGAGGAGGAGGAGGATGATGATGATGGTGATGATGATGATGGTGATGAGGATGATGATGATGATGATGATGGTGATGGTGATGGTGATGGTGATGATGATGGTGATGATGGTGATGATGGTGATGATGGTGATGATGAGGATGATGATGATGGTGATGATGATGGTGAGAATGATGATGATGAGGATGATGATGATGATGAGGATGATGATGTTGATGATGACGATGAGGATGTTAAACATATAATTCGTTAAAGCTCTTAACTGAAAAATCTGTACTTTCTTTTATGTTTAGGTTTTTACAGCTGTACGAGACTGCAGTAGATGAGACACGCGTTCCCGTTGTATCTTCCATAAAGTAAGAAAGCTGTGGAGTTGATAGATAAGACGTGCTGCCTCAGTTTTCAGTGATTTAAAAAGTTTGTAGTGTAGACTGACATCTTACCAACTAGACAATCCAGACGTATGTATACTATTACAGTTTATATCTTTCTTTTTTGTATATTTGAACAAAGTAATATAAACTCTTAGTCTTTGGCCATCGTAGCTTAACTAAAAATATAAAATGCGTGTTTTTAAAATGTTTGTGTTATATTTTTAGTAAAGACGCTGCAGTTTTAAATCAGGTGTAAGATCGAAAACGTTTAGTTTTTTTAAATTTTTGATGTACCAGTTTTACTTACATTTATGTGAAAAATGTTGCAGTTCAATAGTCAACCTTCGTTCATTGCCCAAATTCTGCATGCGAAGTGTTTTCACACATCGATTAGACAGTAACGTTGCTTGTTAAATAAACATCGCCATCTTGTCACTGAAAGGCGGGAGTCGATCTGCATGTCTTCGTTTCCTGTAGTGTTCCCCACCTTAAAGCAAACAATTTTCAATAACTGTAAATCTTATTTTCAGCAGCATTCTAGTTATGTCCGCTCAGACATCTATCTGTTAGTTGAAATCAATTACATGATTTTGAATTACTTGTCGATATCTTCACAACCGTGACTGTATTTATTTGGAGTGATGTAAATTGAAAATGGCTGGGTCTTCAATAATTATCTTATTAAATACAGAAAACTGAATATACGAATCAAAATGTTTTTGACTTCTTCTCCAGTATACACCCAAGTGATTTGGCGAGCTTTTAACACATTGTACCGACACATGTTGAAACTTAGCACCTTTCATTTCAAACAAGTTTGAACTTTGGGTTTCTTGTGTACAACGTAGCACTTGGCGACGTTTTTTTTCTGTTCGATTTTTCTGTTTGATGTTTCAAAACGGAATTGAACCCGTTGCTAGATATATTTAATACCGGATATATATACAATTACTGAAAATGGTTTGTTTTTTAGTAGGGAACACAACAGGAAGTGATAGCATGCAGATCGATTCCTGCCTTTCAGTGATAAGATGGCGTGTTTACTTAATCGAGCAACGTTACTGTCTTGTCGATGTATGAAAACACTACAAATATTAATGGTTTATAATTATTGAACTTATTTCCCGAAGGACTGCCGAGTAATTCTGAAAAAAGTTAAGATGTTTAATTAAATGTTTTTTTTTACGTTTCGAGTTTCAGCTTTTGACAAATTAATTTTATTGAATGTTTCGCAATTTGCTCCTGGAAATTATTCTATTCGCGTTGATTTTTAAAAGACAGTTCTGTTTTTTAATCTTTTTTCATGTACAGCTGTTTTGTGATTTCTATTCTGTTTGACCTGCGTCACTTTAATCATTTTCTTGTTTATTTTAAAAATTCTTATTTGTTAAAATTCTTGCTTTAAGTTCGTGAGGTTATGTATTACGTCGTGCAGTGCAGTTAATTCAGATTGCATATTAAAAGGGGTTAGGGAATTCCAGTTCCCACTCCTATAGTCTCTAACCTTTTAAAAACATACAATGAGTACGTCACAATGTTGTAAATTCTCCTTGTAGTTTTAGTTAGTTTTTCAGATTTAATGTTACTTATATTGATCAACTACAAGTAGTTACTTTCAAAAGTAGCAGCTTGTGCAATCATTTAATATTTAAAGCTCACTCTGCTTATATTGGAACATTTATCTGACCTTCTTTCCGCCAAAATTGACTTAGATTTCTATCCTTGCGAGGTTGGTTAAATGAGTACCAGCATCTGCTGGGAGCCTGTGATGGATTAGTGCCCAGTCCTGGGGGAGGAAAATACTCTCATCTGCTTAACACTACAGCAACAGCTCAGACTAGCCAGTTGTCCCGTAACATGACATACTTATAGACCAGTTTCAGATTTCCAGTGGCTGCTAATTTAAATGTCTTCAGATTCATTTTATACAGTCTTTGCCTCGTTTTGTTGTGAAATATTCAACATACTTGCGAGAGAGAGATATACAATACACACAGTTGTAAGTGTTAAACCGTATTCATTATCATCATCATCCAGTTTTGATCTGGGTTTATCCTAGTAAACGGGGGTGGCTGGATTTACCCCACTCTAACAGTAATCTCTCCAACTCCCACTCTCCATCTCGCTCGATTCAAGGCATCCTTCTTCTCCAAACCAACACTCTTGCTCTCCTTCTCCACTTGCATCTTCCACATCTCACATTGTGTCATCCAAATGCATTGGCATCTGGAAACATTTAACTTCATATTGAGGCTAAGACTGTACAAATTGAATACGTTGTCATTATTGTCAGCGGCAACTGCAAATTCGAAAATGGTCTTTTGACTGTCACTTTGGGCCACAGCAGATTAATAATGGTACTGATGTTACTCGAGGCCAAAGCCCGAGCCCCAGTAGTTAAGGCTTTTGGCATTCATGTTTTCATTCTGTACATTCACACTAATGTCTTCTGAACAGTCCACCAGGCGCAATGGTGCAATCTTGAGCGCTCTTTGTCTTTGCCATTCTCTGAAAATCTGTAACGCGCCTTTGTATTTATAAACTGTAGATTTTGGAACACAATCAATAACGCACTTTCATATGTTTCTCGGTGTCTGAATACCACGATCTTGAAGCACTCACACTCGTTTTTGATTTATTACTTTATAATCGAGTGCTATTTCCTATGACCTTAATATTTCTTAACCGGAAGTATTTCACTTTCGTTTTTTGAAAAACTTCCAGAGCTGATGGCGGAGTGTGCAACAATAACTTTGTGATGGAATTAACAAGCAGCCTCAGTGGTCAAACAGTAGACAGACCAGTGCAGACAGACATGTCCGTCCTAGGAGCGGCCTTTCTAGCAGGATTAGCGTGTGGTAAGCCTTGCATTCTACTAAGTTCAGTGAAGCAAGTAACTGTTAACGTATATCCTTAACAAATCAACTTGATTTAACCTTACCAGTCAGTGGTCATCAGTCTCATCTTCCACCACTACGACCCGGGATCAATTCCAAGGCTCCACCCGTGGGATGAGATTTATTGATCTCTATCTGACTCTGAGGGTTTTTCTCCGTGTACTCCGGTTTCCTCCCTCCGCAATTTCACGCCAAGATCTGAGCTATTGAGTGACTGAAACAATAGCCTCTGGCTAGGAAGAATGGGCAACCACTTCCTTCGCAATTGACATATTTATTTATTTTGGAAACCAGCATCGTAGCTGGCCAAGTTTTTTGAAAAGCGTCGACAGGAGGTGGTGTTAATTTTTTGCGGCTGTCAATTTTTTTGCATTTTTATGTTCAAATCCAATATTCTGGTCTATCACACTCCCTTACCGCCCTTTACCACCCTACGCGTTACTGTAATTAAGCATTTTAGGTTCTGGATGTTTTACTTGTCCGTCAGTTTTCCCTCACACGGCACTACTCATAAGCATTTTCCGAACGGCCTTTATCTCCAAAGAATGAGGTGGTAAAAACAACATTTACTATTTCAAACTTAGAGTGAACAACTTGGTGACTATTTGATCTATTTCTTCATCGATTTCATCATAAGTGGGTTTCCCACGATTCGTCATCTCAGAGAATTTTTAAAAAGTAATCCATTCGTTGTCAAATTCTATTATATTCTCTAGATATTTACTCGAAATAAAGAGTGTACTGATTTGGAGAATTTTACCCTCCTTTTATCAAACGAAATAAGTATAACTGACTAAAATTGAATAACCCTGCGTTACTGATTGTCATTGTCGTGTATTTTTATTTAGAATTATTGCACGTTTTGCTGTTTATTTTGAGATAATATTTTTAATACAATAATATTGAGTAAAAAGTTTTAAAAGATTAACAGGAGAAGGAGAACTGAACCCTAAAATTGACTTTTCATTGTTTGAACATGTAGGCATAGTAGAACAACCATATGAAGTTTTTTTAACCTGCTAGCCGAGCAGTTCAAAAAAAATTGATGTTTTGTAACGAATCGACAAAATGTGATCCGCGGCTCAATATGATATGTCAGCGGTTGTTTATGACGTAGGTTACAATATTAGAATGATTAAAACGAGGGAAAACATGATTACTGTGTGGCTTTTGGCTGCTGTAAAAGAAAAACAACTTCACCAGGCATAGATCGCCCAAAAAATATCAAAATTTCTAAGCACACTGCCATATTTAAGCTCTGAATATCGTAACCTACGTCATACATACCGCTGACAATCTCATTAGCGACCAGGGTATCAAACCATTTCTAGAGAGTTTTCTTAGTTTCTATATTTAATTTCTCAATGTAATTTGACTTTAATTTAAAAAAAAAAACTTCACAGAGTTAATCTACTATACCAATAGATTCAAACAAAAATAGGTTAGTTTTAGCATTCAGTTC
>JAOBBB020194918.1:0-11878 GCA_025331005.2 Zoanthus gigantus
ATATTTGGAATGCTATTAGTCATATACTTAAATTAAGCCTTAGTGTAACTAGTTTTAAACGTAATCTTAAATTAGATTTTTTTTAAAAAAAAATTCCCATTTCCACTTTTATTGTTATTGTAACTGAAAAACCCCTATGGGGAGTTGTCAATAAAGTATTGTATTGTATTGCATAATATAATATTGAGTTCACGCATTATTGGAATCAGGGTTCGTACATTAATGGTCAAATAAAAATCCAGGAAATTAATAGGATTTTCCAGGTTAATATTTATAAACGTCCACACCCATTACCAGGTTAGGCCAAGATTTTAAAATTTTGATTATCCAGGACTTTCTAGCTTTTCCAGAATCCGTAAAACCCCTCTTTAATTCAGATTTAATTGTATCTACTCCACTTGTCATTACTAATTTATTAATATTATTGTAAAGAAGCCATTCGTGTTATTCTACCTGGATGCATTGATCTTTTTGAGCTTTTTCTTCTCGCAAATTGCACTTTAATGTCGTATTTTCCTCCTCTTCCTCCCTGGCAGTCTGAAATAAATATGCAATTGTTGTGAAAATGATCTTCACGAGGCGGAATTTAGACAAATCAAAATTGCAAAATTGAACATTGTAAACTCATGGCCGTAAATAGCAGGCAGGAGCTGAAGATTCAAGAGTTAATTACAATTAAGGCAGTATTTAAACAAAAGAATTAGTTCGTTGTCTCACATACCCTTTAATTTTTGTCTTTACCCCTTGACCCCACCATTGTCGCCACCCCTCCTCACCCCTCACCTCCTACGACTCCTCAATTCCCTTGTTCTTGCCCTCTTGACCTCGTCTCTCCCTTTCCCCTCTTTTTTTTGCCCATTCCATTTCCTCGCCTCCATCGTTGCCCCCCTCCCCCTCCTCGTCCTCTTCCTTCTCATGCCCTCCACTCCTTGTCTCCCTCAATTTCATGATTCTTGCCCCCTTCTCATGCCCTCCCCTCCTCGTCCTCCTCCTTCTCATGCTCTCCCCTCCTCCTCCCCCTCCTTCTCATGCCCTTCCTTCCTCGTCCCCTTCCTTCTCACGCTCTCCCATCCTCCTCCCCCTCCTTTTTATGCCCTCCCCTCCTCATCCCCCTCCTTCCCATGCCCTCCCTTCCTCGTCCCCCTCCTTTTCATGCTCTCCCCTCCTCGTCCCCCTCCTTTTCATGCTCTCCCCTCCTCGTCCCCCTCCTTTTCATGCTCTCCCCTCCTCGTCTCCCTCCTTCTCATGCTCTCTCCTCCTAGTCCCACTCCTTCTCATGCCCTCCCTCACTCGTCCCCTTCCTTCTCATGCTCTCCCCTCCTTGTCCCCCTCCTTCTCATGCCTTCCCTTACTCGTCCCCTTCCTTCTCATGCTCTCCCCTCCTCGTCCCCCTCCTTCTCATGCTCTCCCCTCCTCGTCCCCCTCCTTCTCATGCTCTCCCCTCCTCGTCCCTCTCCTTCTCATGCTCTCCCTTTCTCGTCCGACTTCTTCTCATGCCCTCCCTTACTTGTCTCCGTCCTTCTCATGCCCTCTCCTCCAACCTCCTCCTCACACTCTCCCCCTCAAGCTTTACTAACACAATTAGGATCCTTAATTAATCACAGTAAAAGCTGGTACTCATCTAAGCTACTGAACCAACTCAGGCAAGTCAATTTAGTGTCTTGCTAAAGACAGTTTTGAGAAAAAATATAAAAGGTTTATAAATAATTATTAAAGTCTTCTTCATTGTTTCAGCAAGTTTAGTAGCCGTTATTTACCTTCATTTTTTGAAGACAGGAGCAGTAAATACTTATGCTTATAATTTTTGTTTTTTATTTAATTTTGCTTGACTGTGAAGATTTCATATAATAAAAAGAAAAAATACATGGCCGCTTTGAGATACGGATTTAATCTTCCTGTCTTGAAAACATCTCTCACTCTTACTCTCACATATTATGAACACTCGAATGTAAAATCCGTATCTCCGCACAACCATGTAATATCCTCTATTTATATGTTGTAGATAACCCTTGCTGTTTTAATATCCACTCTAAACATTTCAATAACTGCATTCCATACAAATCAATTATTATTGTAGCTACAATACTACTTTTTAGCGAAGTAATTATAATTATCATCATAAATAAAACTCAAGAAAATGAAAAACACTGCAATTTTTGCAATAAAACTAACCTTGGCGGATTTATCACAAATCTCCGCAAGTCTTTGTATCTGACTTTTGAATTGATCGTTCTCCACTGTCAGTTCATCAATTTTCTGAAAGCCCAATGAGTGGACACTGTTCAGTTTAACAACGCTGCATACATTTTCAGAGAGTAGAAACCCATTCCAGCAAAATACACCAACCTTTTCATATCTACCACAGGACTTTCAGAAAATTCTGCAATATTATTTTTAATTGTTCAATCTTCATTATGTCGAACTATTGAAAGGCATGACAGAAAAGTATATTCTAACAAACGAAATCGTTTTCTAACATGACTTCTTTTGTAGGCACCGAGTCTCATAAAGAAATGTCTGTCAGAGCACGCACAGACTTGAAAGGCCACGGCGTCTAAAAAGACTAATTTAGAGTATAGGTTTAGGAGAACAGAGTCCCCTACCATCCGATATATTCAAAATGTTCAGTATATATCAAAAAAAAAATTGCCAAGATGCAAAATAGTTTATTAGATGTACTGCAAGAAAAGGATGATTTTGTTTGCATCAATATGAATATCTCCAACTTTCCAAAATTATTTAAGCAAATTTAAGTAAATAAGAAGCCAACATATTTCTATTTATATATCCATTTATTCTCGTAAACCTAACCCAATTTACAGTGTTGAGCTACTCTGTAACTCAAACATCTATTTTTTTCTCTTTAGCCTTTGCTATTTGCGGGTAGAATAGCTCTATAAAATAATGTATTAAATAATAATAAACTTGAAACTAGAATTGCCCACTGAGAGATTCATGAAAGTGAGTGTAAGATTCTTTTAAAGCCTACTGATGGAAAACTAAAAGATTAGAAACATGGCCAACAGCTTAAATTTCCTCTGCACCAGGGCTACTACAGCTATGCCTGATGAAATTTAAGGCAATTTTAAAGCCAATAAAGAGCTATTCTGGTTATTTTCATCCACTAATAATAATAATAATAACAATAATAATAATAATAATAATAATAATAATAATAATAATAATAATAACAATAATGACTTTATTTAGGTGTCAATTTATTTAGCTGGCCAAAGGCCTACCAATTGGGGACACCATCTTTACCACTCGAAGGTGGACGGAGACCTTTCACATGACAGACACACACAAGTCTCCAAGGGCCTACGACTTAACGTCCTTATCCGAGAAGACACGAAAGTCTAACCATTTACAGATGTTAGAAGCAAAGGCAGCACCTTCTCCTCGATTATTTTAAGACCCTGAGTGTTGGTCCGGCCAGGAATCGAACCCGAGCCTCCTGCACGATAGACTGGCACCTTACCAAATAGGCTAACCAGACAACTGCATGAAGCTGTGTTACGAGCAGCTCGTTCTCAGCTCTTAGTTTCTCAGTAGGCTGAAACAAAACATAAATGGGCAGCCTCTAAACATAGCTTGAAGGATTTTCTTGTAAAATATGGTAGCGAGGTGTGTTGTAGCTACGTAAATTGAACAGATATATAGAAACTGGACCGTACTCTCACTACTAAATTCTGCTTTTGACGTCATTGACCAGAAAATAAAATAGTAGTTACCAGCCTCCCACTGCTCGGTCAAGGTGAATCCAGAAGTGGTTTTTAAAAACTTGAAAACGCAAATTACACCATGAAGAAAAAATCTTGATCGAATTTTTTTTTTCCCATCACCATGCCAACTTGCAGACTAATTTCTTTATACCTACCTGAAAACAGTTTTCTTTTTCTATTTCAAGCTGTTGGATTTGGTCCCTATAAAGTTCGCTTTCTTTCCTCAAAGCTTCGCAGGTCTAACAAGAAGATACAAACACATTATAAACCGAATCTTCTTGGACGTTTTGGAAGTAAAAAAATAAAGTATAAAACCATCCTCAAGTCACCTCAATAAATCTGTTTTTGCCATCTTCAAGACGTTCTAAGTGTTCTCTCAATAGCTTGTTTTCCTTTTCGAAGTCCTCTGAGCCCTATGAATGAAACAATACCTTTTACAAATAAAGATAAAAAATCGTATGATTATCATCGTAGGAAGTGTGAAGAGCTGACACTTTAAATGTTATACGCATTTGCTCATCTGCTCCAACATGGGGTTTGCCTTCAAAATGTTAGCTCTTTGCACTACGTATTCGGCAACAAAGGCAATGGTAATTATAAAAAATGACAATGAAGCCTGGTTTCTATATTACAGTTATTGAAGGGTTGTTTTGGGCTGCCAAGCCCATTTCAGATCTGCTCAGATGCCCCGCGAGAAGAATGCAAATGATTGAAGTGACATATATGACCCTGAGCATTAACGGGCAACCCAAAGTGACAAAGACCCAAAAAGACTGAAACAAGTATATGTAAACTAACTGATATGACCCAAACGGAACGAAAGCGACCCAAAACCGTTAAGAATATATGCAAGTCCACATGGCCAATTGTCCACAACTGTTTACCGTAAACCAACACATACCAATCGATTTTATCCAACGATTCGCATCACCCAGTGGAACATAAAGCAGCAGTTGTAAGATCTCTTGAGGACCGAGCCTTAATTCTCTCATTATCCAGCAGTGAACGCAAGGATGGTTAGTACAGAAAAGAATTTATAAAACGCTAGAGTTCAATAATCATCCCAAACTGTTTATCTTGAGATAAGAGACGAATTCTAAACGACGGACACCACGAGATAGTACAATGAAAAAGTTACGTGGATTCACCCCTCTTCCTTATATAGGAGGAGTGTCCGAGCCAATTAATTAAGAAAATACTAAACCAACATAATATTCAAGTTGCTCTCAAGCCGTACAAGCATATCGGTAGCATGTTTCCCAAGCCAAACGACCCAGTTTCTACCGAAGATACCCGAGGTGTCATCGATAAAATGTCTTGCAAAGAATGTCCAAAAATTTATATAGGCGAGTCAAAGCGAAAGTTTAAAATCAGAGTTAAAGAACACAAAAAAGCTGCGGCTCAGTTAGAGGCTCAAAAATCTGCCCTTGCTGAACACCACAAAATGACCGAACGCGATATTGCATGGGATGATGCGAAAATTATTGGTACTCGTGAAAACTGGCAAAAAGGGCGCATTCTCTTAGCTTGGCAGATTAATAAAAACGATGGGTTAATATTACCAAGGGAATATTTGAGCGTTATTCTTAAAGACAAAAGAGATGCAAATTTGAACCAAGTCAAAATTTGATAGCCTCGCATATTTGTTTAAATCACTTCCCCTGAAGAGGGATAGTGTAACATCTGAAAACTTTTTAAACTTTAAAGGGAGAAGCTGTAACTGTTATATAGAGAGAGTTTTATAATTATGTGCAAGTCTTCTGATGTGGGCACAAGTGGAATTCTGCACATCAAGTCATACAACCTTAACAAAATTGTTGTGGGACCCTGGGTCACCCACTGACCAGAAAGATTGAAGAGGGCGTACGGTTTAACAACAGTTTGGTAGAAGGTAACATCAATTGGTGAACTCTAAATCTGAGCTCAGACAAGGGGTTATCCATAGGCTACAGTTCACGAGAGGGCTTATGGAACAGAAAAATGCATCAACGTCAGAATAGTATCTTATTATTATATTATGTTCTAGATTTATCCCAAGATCTAATATCGCCAAACGCACCACAAGAAACTCACAGACGTTACAGATACCTTTATGTAGAACAGTTACAGGACAAAGATCATTTCACTATAGAACAGTAAAACTTTGGAATTCATTAGACCCTGTCCTTAAGTTGAAATCCACTTTAAGGGACTTTAAACTTTCACTTAAGGAAAAATTAATTTCAAAATTTTTAGAATCATGAATGTACTAATAGTTTATAATTAGAGAAGAAATGACTTCTAACAAATCATTTTAAATATTATATTTAGATGTTTTTTTAAATATATAGGTATGTAAATTCTCCTAGTTTTTTTACTCTTTTTTTATACCTTTATTCTGAAAAGCCTGTTTTTAGGATGAATAAAGTATGTATGTATGTATGTATGTATGTATGTATGTATGTATATATCAAATATTTTAAGCGAAATTATTATGTCAAATCTAGTAATGTTCCATTAGCATAGTCTACGCTCATATTCAGGTTAAAGTCTCCTAATACTAAAAGCTCCTTTCGCGTTTTGTACATAAGTTTAGTTGCTGAAGTTAACGAGGTAATAAAGTCAGTGACTTTGCAGAACTTTTGCGATCTATAACACGCACAAACTGTGAACCGAGATTTTCTCGAGTCCATTACGTCTAAACAGATAGACTTGACTGATTCAGGTTCCAACTTGCGTCTTCAATGTACTGATAGATCCTCCCGTACATGTGCCACTAAGCCTCTAGCACCCTTTTTACGATCTCTTCGAATGAGTCGGTACCCTGTTTGTATAAGCAATTCCCCTGAAAAGGAATTATCAATCTTAGTTTCTGCAATAAACATGATGTCAAATAAATTTCGGTTGAGCATGTCTTTGACTTCATCCAGCATGTTCTGAATTGAGTTAATGTTCAGATAAGCAATCTTAATATTAGACTTATAGTAGCTGGAAATATTAGAGGTAAACCAAGCGACACAATTAACTACATCTTCCAAATTATCATCAAAGATAGTACTTGTGTCTGAAGATTCTTCAAAGAAGCTGTCCGAAAACTGCGGCAGAGTACAAGCAGTACAGTACCAGCTAGCATGGAATTCCCGATAGCAGCGAAGAGCTTTGGTGCTCAAACCAGAACACTTTGCATGGGACATACCTGAACAAGACGAGCATTTGATGCCATTGTGATTTTTCCTTAGTGTATTCTTACAGACCAAACATACAACTTTGCCGCTTTCAGCTTCACTCGGCCCGGGATTAACCTCAACATTTCCTGAAAGCTTTAGTAAAGCGAATTGCGTTGTAGCAGTAGTGTTACTGTAGTAAAGACATCTCAATCCACTGTAGGCCTTCGCTCGGCTCCGCACGTAGTTTTGAAAAGAAACTGTATCTCCAATATGGCGGCTCCCTTTCCCGAGCAAAACAGGCCATATTAGGCACCGTACGTTCACTATCCGCCCTTCCAACTTGTCAACTTTACCAGTTCGTAAATATAACTCATTAGTCGATTCATTTTGATTAAGGGTGGACCTCAAAGTTAAATAAACATATATAAAAAATATAAAAAGTATAATTTCACGGAGCTTTGGAAGATACGTCTACCCATCATCACGACAGCATTCTGATTCATTGTTCAATTTTATATACCCTTCATCATATATTATCGTTACCACAAAAGCGACGCCATCTCGAAAAGTTATCTTAATCATTTTGGTTTCAGACCTCCTCTAAACAGTTTTGGTACGTTGATACCCAGACCCCTTGTTCCCCGTTCCTCGTTCCCCATTCCCGGTTTTAGTAACACCCTTCACTAAAGGGTATCTTTGGGCAAAATATATGCGATTCGCCAAAATGTTCGTTGACGGACGCTTCTCGATTTTGACAGGCGGCCATTCTTAAAAGTTCAGATATCTGTCGATATTGTTAAGTCACGGCAGTTAAATGACCTTTGTGTGAAGCTCAAGACAACTATCCATCCTGTCTTCACTAGTCGCAAGATCGCCGAGGAGTTTCCCATGAGTGAGCCCAAGTCAAGTTTCATCAATCAGAATTGTGTGGTCCATGAGTTTCAATGTGATCGGAGTGATGCCGGTTACGTGGGTTACACCCATGGACAACTTTTCATACGGATTGCGGACATAAAAGCTCTTCGGTGCACAAGCATTTTATCGAAGAACACTTGGACATAATGCCTGAAGTTTTTAACCATTGTCTTAAGGTGCTAAAAAAGTGTTCGGACTCGATTCGAGAAAAAGTATTTATGTAGCTATGCAAATTAGTGACTCTGAACTCGATTCGTGCTGAAGTATTTTATGTAACTATGCAAATTAGTGACTCTTGTACTTCGCATTGGTTAGCCATTTAACCTTGACAATAGCGTCAGTAGGAACGCCGAAACGTCGGAAATTATTAACTGTCATTTTTAATAGTCTATAAATATAAAATCATGAATAAATCAGAACTATTTATATAAAATACATAGTATAAAGCCTTAAAGATATTCTCTGGTAAAAACATTGGGGAGCTTTCGCTACCACACAGAAGCTTTTTCTAAGCAATAATGTAAAATAAAGGAGAAACACCACAGATATGAATAGAATCATCAAAACATTTAACGTTTTGAAACTACTTCTGTTATTAACCAGTATTTCTTTGAACATAATGCTGTCGTTACTTGGTTTTAAGCAACTGCAAGCTGAAAGTCATCTGCTCGAATTTCATAAGATGTGCAAAAAACTTTGAAATTTATTTGCATGATTTATGCTGCCATAATCTTTTGGTAAACGTTTTGACAGTTTTTGTTTAAAGGGCGAAATATTTTATAAATTTGCACGATATTTTAGAATGAAATTAGGCAACCATGACAGTTGCATTCTGCACCTGCTTTTCTAAGCATTGCCTCAAACTCCTTATCCCAGTTGTAAGGGTTATATTGAAATCGGACACTTCTTAATTTAATTACTGTCATTTAGGTATCTAAGAAAGCAGTAGGAGTAGTCTTGGTAGTTTTTCTTTTAACAACAAGCTCTTTAGTTTAGATATAAATTTCCTTTAGTTAACATCAGGCCAGATCTTAACGGAGCCCATCTCTTGGGCAGATATGTTATGATCCCTAACAACCGGCTAGTTATTGTAAGAATACATATTATCTACTATCATATTTTACTAGAATAGATTTGGAATTATTTATTGCTTTAATGTCATGACTGAAAAAAGAGTTAGGCCTAAAATTTTCCCTTGGGAATCCCTAGCGTAATTGGTACAAAATTAGTTAGTACTATTATCAGCTATTATTTATAAAAGGTAAAAACATTAAAAACTATTTTTCTTTTTAGCTGTTCATATTTTAACTTGAAGATGAGCTAATGCTCGAAAACGTTTGTTTTTTAATTGTAAAAAGTTTTTAATAGTTTTTACCTTTTATGAATAGTTTTTATCCTTGCGAGTTTTGTTAAATATTATCAGCTACAGTTCTCTATTACCAATTTAATAATGTTTGACTTTACGTATTATTATTACGTATTATAGGTTAAAATCCTAACACGATCAGCGACATTTTAACCACATATACTGAGAGTGAAGAAGTGCTAATGTTTTGTAATTTCCGTGTTCCTAAGCATATGTTCTTCGAAGAAACAAAAAACAATATTTGTATTTAAATTCATTTTTTGTTTAGGGAAAACTCAAACTGAAAAGGTTGAAGAGTATGATGCAGTCAATTTGCGACGCAGATCTTGGTCCTTATAGAGGTGGAAGTTATACCAGCCATTCAGGAATGACTGTATTCCTCACTCATATACCCATCTCAAAACTCCAGCCTGAAATAAATCCAAACAAGGTGGTTATAGGAAAACTTGTTGGTTCTGTACCAATGGATGATCCTCTGCCCTAGTGAGTAATTTTAGTTTTACAATTGGGTTAATATCTTAAAAGACGAATTTTTACTTGAAGAAAAAACTTTTGCTGGCGTATTACGATAACGCCACAGGACTTTTGTAAAAGAAATATATCTTCAAACCATTGCTTTAACCCTGTGTATACTTGGTTCAGGTGCTCTGATAATGGTACAAATACCGTACTACTGTAGTTCTCCAAATGTTTGAAACCTTAGTAATTGAACTGAAAATATGTGCATTTGACAGGAGACCAAATTTCGAATCGCCAGATCTTTGCTCACTTTTTCTGTCACTTTTTCAGTTCTCTGTGCCATTTAAGAAGAATATGGAGCATTCTTGATGCTTGCTTATTATTTTTTTTAAAATCATTTGTGATTCTCGTAACAGTATTACATAAATTTACAAATCAGAATTTTTATTAATTTTAACTCAGTGATTCACATATTCTCATTTAACCCGGGAGTGAAGTTACTTAGATCAAATTAAACTTGCAGCAGGCGTTATATAGCTGACAATCAAACAGAAGACCTCCATTTTTGATACTGAATAGCGTGCTCCTAAATGTAATCTATATGTCATTTGCTTTATTTTTCAGTACGTTTGTTGTAATCGATAAAGAGGGTCAGTGTATCCCAGTCACAGTTTTCAACATGGCGGCTGGAGCCGGATTTGTTGTTGGAGACACAATAGCTATTCCCGAACCGTTTGTGCAACTTACAGATTTCACTGTCGAAGAAAAAGTAAGTTAACATTTTAAAAGTTAAAGCTCTTAAACTAACACAAGTGTTTTGAATACTCAAGATAATTTTTATTGGGAATCCTGTTTATGCAATTTGTATTTTATTTTCTGTTAATTTTCAGTTTAATTTTGTTTAATTCTAATTTTACTTTTACTTTAACTTTTGATTTTCATTTCATTTATAAAAGAAATTTGAATTTGTTTGAATTTTTAATTTTTATTTTAGATTGAAATTAAATTCAAAGACAAAATAAAATAATAACAAAGGTAAATCAAATGTGAAATGCAACTTGATTTAGAATATTAATTTAAAACAAGAATCAACTAAAAGTTAAAATGAACTTTACCATGGCTTAGAGCTGCAACTTTAACAATGTATGGCACGCTCCAGCAACCAAACTCAACATGCTTTGCGGCTGTTTATCAATCACATATGTCGCTAGAACTTGTGTTCTTGGTTATGCTTTTGTAACTGTTTTATATTAGAATGGCAGAGGCATTTTGGAAAGACAATAGTGATCTTGAAGAAGCAATGAATGGGTATGTCAGTCTGAGCCTCCAAAGACGTCAGATGTTAGATTTCTTAATTCACGATTTCCCTGAATACAATTGATAAATACATTGACAATAATGTTGGAATGAAAAATTAATAAAATATATTGCATATTGCACATGAAGTGTTCGATCGCTGGTTTGAAATTTTTGGCATGCACAACACACACACACACACACACACACACACACACACACACACAAAAATTGTTAAAATAACTTGATATGTTTTAAACTTACAACATCTGTATTTGTGTTTTAAATATCTTCATCGGTATCTGTGACATTTTGAGCATAACGGGCCACGATCTCCAGCCAAAACGTCGCAAACGATGTCCTTTTCTATCCTCTTTGCAAAATGCTTCTGGCAAGCCGATTTGGTATTATCGTTTGTGAGGTTTTCACAATCAAACTAAACGTACTCTTTTAATTGGGTCAATCTGCTAGTACTTTTGCTGTTTGTCACTTAAGTCTGAGCTTATCCTCTGGACTTTGATCTGAGAGCCAATTTGCGCTTTTGACCTGCTATGGTTTTCTTTTTGTTTGTTCGCAAACTGTAACCACTCGGCTAGGTTTTCAATTAGTAGGCCTTTGGCCAGCTAAATAAAACTTGACACCTAAATAAACTATTATTATTATTAGAGAGAAGACTCATCTGTACCGGAGAAGAAATCACTACTTTAAAAGACTTAACTGATCAAAGAAATAGGACCCTCGAGCTGAGCGGTCATGGATTTTAGCGCTCTTTAATTATTTTAATTCAACGCATGAAGTATGGCTACCAAGAAACTAAGACTAAGAGAAGAAAATAGACTCTTAAGAGAAGAGATTCAAGACCTAACCCTTTGACTTACACAGATGCCTGAAGCGCTCGTAAAATATGGTACTCAGTTAAAAAATCAAATCTTCCTTAAACAAGAAAACCATGTTTCGATTTCGGTTTTAAA
>JAOBBB020195000.1:0-15160 GCA_025331005.2 Zoanthus gigantus
GAATATTGGTTTAGACTGAAAATAGCTGAAAGCAGCCGAATAATTAAAAATATTGGTTCTTTGTTAGAATATTGGTTTAACGACAGGAAAAAATGAATAATTAAAAATATCGGTTCTTTATATAATATTGGTTTAGGTTGAAAATAGCTGAAAGCAGCTGATTCAATTTTTTGAGTATATCTTAAAACGAAGTAAAAAAAAAATACTTAAAAAAAGAACAAGACTCTTGTTTTAAGTTTTAACGAACAACGAGTTTATTGTTTTTACAGGAATAAACTGTAGCTCTCTCTTTCTATTGTTTCCATCTTTAAAATACTTCGTTTCATGTTCCAAAAAGAAATATTCAGTTTTTCCTTCTCTTTTCCATTTCGCCATAAATTTCATGGTAAATTACATTCATTTTTTGGGTAGTGTTTTTGATTACAATTGATAATCAAATTTTCATTTTTTAGAACTGATTGTACAGAACGAGATAAAATTTCAATTTTTATTATTAGAAATGATTGCATTGGATTATTTCATTTATAAGAGATGATTGATTGATTGTATGGATAAGTTTCATCGAAATAATTGTTTCGATTCTAGATATAGATTACATCATATTAAAATAATTCAGCATGGATTATATCAAAATGGTTTTGGGATAGATGAACGAACGATGAACTGATTCATGGATATGTATTGTATCAAAAGGAGAGTTTTGGACATGTATTAAAATTATATTTTTGAATTGTAAACATGGATTAATTATATTAAAGTGTTTTTTGAATGAACGAATTATTGGTTTTTGTGTACTGATTTCTGAAAAATATTTCAGGTTTTTCCTTCCCCCCCCCTTCCATCGTTTTATTTTTTTTAATGAATGAATAAAATATTTTTATTACGTAGAAAATCCAATGATTTTGTTTTCTTAAATAATTGCTTTATTTTTTAGAGAAACAGTTATTGATTGTTATACAAACATGTTAAGATATTGCTGTTCAGATGAGATGATTCATGTTAGAAAGCATAGAAAGTGCTTACAAGATAACTGTTGTAAAAGACCGTCTTTCAATCATCCAGATAAACTAATTAGTTTATTTTGTAAAGAACATAAAATGGAAGGAATGGTTGATCTGCGTCATAAAAAATGTGACGAATTAGAATGTCATACATATCCAAGTTTTAATTTTCCAGGTCAAAAAAGGGCTATTAAATGTAGTCATCATAAAACAGATGAAATGATTGATGTTGGACATAGAAAGTGCTTACAAGATAACTGTTATAAAGGACCGTCTTTCAATTATCCAGATAAATTAATTAGTTTATTTTGTAAAGAACATAAAATGGAAGGAATGGTTGATGTGCGTCATAAAAGATGTGACGAATTAGAATGTCATACATATCCAAGTTTTAATTTTCCAAATCAAAAAAGGGCTATTAAATGCAGCTCTCATAAAACTGAAGGAATGGTTGATGTGGCGAGTAAAAAATGTAACGAGTTAGAATGTGATAAACGTGCTTGGTATAATTTACCAGGTCAAAAAAAGGCTATTAAATGTAGTCATCATAAAACAGATGAAATGATTGATGTTGGACATAAAAAATGCTTACAAGATAACTGTTATAAAAGACCGTCTTTCAATCATCCAGGTAAACTAATTGGTTTATTTTGTAAAGAACATAAAATGGAAGGAATGGTTAATGTGCGTAATAAAAAATGTAATGAATTAGAATGTCATAGATCTCCAAGTTTTAACTTACCAGGTCAAAAAAGGGCTATTAAATGTAGTTATCATAAGATTAAAGGAATGGTTGATGTGGCTCATAAAAAATGTAATGATTTAGGATGTGATAAACGTGCAAGGTTTAATCTAGTAGGTGAAAAAAAAGCTATTAAATGTAGCTATCATAAAACTAAAAGAATGGTTAATACATCTAACAAAATATGTAACCATGTAGATTGTTTTAAAATTGCTAGAGCAGGGTTTCCAGGGTTAACAAGAGAAACATGCATGAAACATATGAAGAAAGGAATGATCCGTCATCCAAGAAAATGAACCAAGTCAAAAAAATGTATTGAACACCGAATTAAATGAGAGATAACAATTTGATTTCTTTTAATTAATCATTGGAATTTTATGGAACTGTTATCTTGATATATGTGATTGAATTGTCTTATAGTGTTAGATTTCCTTTCTCTAATGTACATATATCATATTTCATTAAAAAATAAAAAGTTATTAAGTTTGAATTGAATTGTTTTATTATTTTAAGATAAACATAAGAGATTGATACGTTATGATGGTACCTTTTCTTCTATTACGTGATAAAAATTGAATTGATTTATACAAGATGAAAATAAGACTCATACGTGGTGATGATGGTACCTTTTTTTAGAATATTTTATTAAACCTATTACGTGATAACAAGAATAAAATTGGGTCTGTATTAACGTTTCAGTAGATTCGAAATAAACTTCTACTGATAAATTGAATACTTTATTTGTAAAATTCAATTTTGATCATCATGCAAATTTTTGTCAAGACTTTAACTGGTAAAACTATTACCATTGAATCTGATCCTAATGATCAAATTTCAGTTGTAAAATCTAAAATTCAAGATAGAGAGGGTGTACCACCTGATCAACAGCGACTTATTTTTGGTGGAAAACAACTCGAGGATAATAGAACTTTAAGCGATTACAATATTCAGAAAGAGTCGACGCTTCATCTCGTGCTCCGTTTAAGAGGAGGTGGACCGATTGTTGTATTAAACACTGCTACTGGAAAACTTATCAAACTGGATATAGGATTAAATGATACTATTTTAGAAATCAAAAAAAAAATTGAAACCCAGCACCACATTCCAGTAGACCAACAGAGAATCTTTTGTAATGATAAAATGGAACTTGAAAATTCTTTTAGATATGATGATACAAAAGATAATATATTACATCTTAGTTATCATGGGCCTTTCATCAAAACATAAACTTTATTCGTGGAACATTTTACTTTATAAAAACTCAATGAATAATTGATATACTTATTATTAGTTTTTGTTGTTTATATAATTGTTGTTACCATATTACATTAACCTCTTCAGTCCCAGTTGTATTGTTAAATTATTTCAAATTAAGTTCATATTTTTTTTATTGAAAAAAGTTTGAAAGAGTTTAACTTTTAGTCTTTTTCAGTAGTTTAATTTTGTATATGTTAAAGAAAAACAAATAGATAACTGATAAATAATATACAGAATTAAATTGAATTGAATTATTGTTATCATATTACATTAAGGAATGTTAGCTAAAATAAATGGTTTTAAACATAAAAATTGTTGTTGATTGATTGATTTTTATAACAATATTGTCTTTTTTTAACAAGGATGAAACCATCTTGTTTAAGTTTCTCTATATGTTACATTAACGTTAATTCTATTTAAAAAAGAAAATCAAGTTAGTTGAAAATGAATAAATCCGAATATGAGGAATGTCTAAACATTTTAGATGAAATTTATTTCTCTTTTACTCGTAACGAAAATCAAATTAAAAAACAACCTAAAGATGTAAACGAATTAAAGGTAGCGGTGTTTCAGCGATTACTTCAAATCATGGTTTTAATTGATCCATCATTTTTATTTCAACATACCACTTACAATTTTTCTACTCCCTCCATTTCGCTTAATGGACGTACTATATTTAAATCATATTTTGAAACCGTACGTCAAAGTTTACAACGTGTATTTCTAGCAGGTAAAATGTCCAGTGATTGTAGTAAATGGATATTTGAACATTGGGAACTTATTTTTTTGTATAAAAAATGATTTTAGAGAATTACGTAGAAAAGAAAAGAAAATTCTTTATATATAAAAATTTTTAAAAATGATATAGTTAATAATGGATCGTAAACGTAAGAGTGTTGATGATTCTTCCTTGATTATACCTTTCAAAAAAAGGAAATCTGTAGGTGAAAATTTTATATTTCATCATTTTTATATTGAT
This sequence comes from Zoanthus gigantus, assembly GCA_025331005.2. Lineage (NCBI taxonomy): Eukaryota > Metazoa > Cnidaria > Anthozoa > Zoantharia > Zoanthidae > Zoanthus > Zoanthus gigantus. The sequence goes on from JAOBBB020195000.1 coordinate 3,980, forward strand.
GTAGTTCAAAATAAAAAAAACTATCCACCAACATCATCAACATTAAAATTTAATCCTGGAATTAGTGAAAGTAATACTATAGTACGTTTTTTTGGACGAACTCAAAATGGAAAAAGTGTTATGTGTTCAGTTTTTGGTTTTTATCCTTATCTATTCATTAATGTACCTAGAAAAATGTCGAAGAAGGAACTTTTAGATTTCATGCAACGAATCAATTCATGTTGTGCTAAAAATCAATATGGTCAAGTTTTTTCGTATCCTACGATAGCACATGTTGAAAACGTTGAAGCTAAAAAACTATATTATTTTAATAATTTAGTTGAAAGTCATTTTGTGCGTATTTTTGTAAATGATAGTTCTGGTTTAAATAGGGTAAAACAAACGTTACAGAAAAAGAATCAAATATTGGATTATTCTATTTGGGGAGACTGTAAAATTTATGAAGGGTCAGTTAATTCAGAGTTACAATTTATGGTCGAACAAGATTTTAGTGGATTTACATGGTTGTCAATACCGTATGGTAAATTTCAAACAGTGAATGGATTTTTGAAAGAAAGTCATTGTGATATAGAAATCCGGTGTAAACTTAAAGATTTATCACAAGTATCACTTTTAGAAACAGAAGGAAACGCGATTGCACCTTTAAAAATACTTAGTTTTGATATTGAGTGTTTAGGTCAACCTAATTCTTTTCCTTCACCCGATAAAGATCCAGTTATTTTAATAGGGGCTGTAATTTCAGATTGTATTACTTTTAAAATTGAAAAAAAAATTGCTTTCACTTTGAAAGATAGTGCACCTATAGATGGAGTAGAAATTCGTAGCTTTGATAATGGAATCGATGGTGAACGTTCCATGCTTAAAGCATTTCGCGAGTTTATTATCGCTGAGGATTTTGATATTTTTCTTGGTTACAATTCAACATTATTTGATTTACCATATTTAATAGAACGATCAACTATTTTAGGTCTTGATATATTTTCTTATCTTGGACGTATGAAACAATACAAGAGTATTGTTTTATCTACTTTTTTTGAATCTACCAATAAAGGTCGACACGAACGTAAAAACACGGTTATGCTCGGTCGTTTTCACTATGATGTCTATACAGGAATTCGAATGTCGATCAAAGCGCGTTCATACAAGTTAGATGATATGGCCCGTACATATTTAGGAGAAAGCAAAGAAGATGTTCATTATACTCAAATTGCTAAATTACATGCTGGTTCATTAAAAGATAGGAGTAAATTGGTGCAATATTGTATAACCGATTGCTTATTACCTTTAAAATTAGCACAAAAATTATCATTACTTTTTGGAACATTTGAGTTATCTCGAGTATGTGGTATATCTGTATCTGAATTAGCAATACGCGGTGAACAAATTAAATGTTTTTCTATGATTTTACGCGAAGCAAAGAAAAGAGGATTTCTTGTGCCTTCTAATCCTCCTGTGAATAATGAATCGTATGTTGGTGCAACCGTGCTTGAACCAAAAAGTGGTTATTACGATTCTCCTATCCTCACTTTAGATTTTGCTTCTTTATATCCTAGTATTATCATGGCATATAATCTATGTTATACAACCTTATTACGGCCAGGAAGCGCTGGACCGTTGAATTTAATTGAAAATGAGGATTATGCAACATGTCCTAACGGAAAAGCGTCTGATTCTTTTATGAAAACTGAAAAGTATCGCGGAATTTTACCTTCCATTATGGAAAAACTATTACAACAACGGAAAAAGACTAAAAAAATGATGGCAGCTGAAAAAGATGATTTTAAAAAAATGGTGCTTAATGCAAGACAACTTGCATACAAATTAATTGCCAATTCTGTGTACGGTTTTACTGGTGCACAATTACTGCAATTAAAACAGATTTCTCGTACCGTTACTGGGTATGGTCGAAATATGATTGAGAAAACTAAACAGATGATGGAAGAATTCCATCCCGGTGCACAAGTCATTTATGGCGATACAGATTCAGTTATGGTGAAAGTTGATAAAATGAGTCTTGAAGACGTGTTTCAACTTGGATCACAAGCTGCTGCCTTCATTACTTCCCATTTTACGAAACCGATTGAATTAGAATTTGAAAACGTTTATTGGAAATTTTTACTTTTGAAAAAAAAAATGTACGCTGGATTATCGTATACCTCAGTAAATGCTGAACCTAAATTAACCACAAAAGGAATTAAGGTACAGCGACGAGATAATCCGGAATTTTTAGGTCATTTACTCAAATCCGTTTTAAATGCTGTATTTCATGATGAAAAAGGATTCGATTATGCTTTACAATTAATTAAAACCGTAGTGCAACGTATCAAACTCCAACAGATGGATTACGATGATTTTGTCATATCCAAAGAATTAAAAAAGTATCCCAAAGATTGTAAGAATCTTCAACCGCAAACTTACGTTTTGAAAAAAATATCTCAAAGAGATCCTGGAGCAGCCCCTAAACTCGGATCACGAATTTTGTTTGTCTTTATTAAAGATACGAGTAAAACCTTAAGTGAGAGAGCAGAAGATTTTAAATACGCTAAAGAAAATAATCTACCTTTAGATTGGGATTATTATCTCAATTGCATGTCAAAAACTGTCATCTCATTACTTGAACACGTTGCCAAGACTTTAAAAAACTGGGATAAAAAACGATTACGACAAGAATTGTTTGAAGGTGAACATACTCGTAAAATTGTCAAAACATATAAATCTACGGGTCTTTTAAAATTTAAAGATATATTTAGGTAAGTTGATAGAAAAGAATCATATCACTTCATTAAGTACCCGTGTCAGTAACATCAGGAGGAAAAAAAAGATAAATTAGATCTACCGTTAAACATTTGAATCATTTTTATTAAAAAAATCGTCAAGTAAAATGGAAGCGTGCGCTTTTATTGATAATATTTCATCTAGTAGTGAAGAAGAAGAGAATAATAGCAGTGACGAAGAAGAAGAAGAAGAAGAACTCGTTGAAGGAGAAGAAATCATGGAAAGTGAAGAATCAAATATCATGAAATCATATGATAATGATAATGATGCAGACATAACAGAAATGGAAATTGGAAAGCAAATAAATACGGGACAAAAGCGAAAGAGGGAGAATAATGAAAATGATTATCAGACAAAACAACAAAAAACACGAGATAAAGAAGAAGGAGACGCGGAGATTAACAAGGTGCAACAGCCATGTTTTTCTTCTACTGATAATGATCATGATGAATTAAACAATGAAATGATTTTTGATAATGATGAGGATGAGGATGAATCAAATGTTTGTAACGATGAATGGAATTTACCATTATCTCCAGTTGATACGTTTTTAGCTAACATTAAAAAAGAAGAAAATGAAGCTATTAAAAATGATATAGGAGCTTTAAAGATCATTTCGAGAATGAATATGGATAATGAAGAGGATTTTGAGATTGTAACAAATGTATTTCAAATGCCTTTGAAAGAGGTCAAGACGCAACTTTTGAAATTAGATACAAAATACTATTCAAACTTGTATGATTCTAAAGCACGTAAAACTTTAGCAATACTTAAATTTCTGGAACATGATACACATAATAAATTCGATGTTAATACATTTGTGACCATTTCTCGAGATATTTTGGCTGTACCTGTCGTGTCGACTTTGATGAAACAAAACTATAATGATAATTTTTTATCTGAATTACCGATGGGTCAAGAATTCATCAAATCATTTAAACGTTTAAATAAATGTATCACTTTGACTTACAAATATTCCACAGACTTTAGTTTTTTGAATATGGAAGAGATTCAATTCTCCCAAGAAAAGATCAGGAAGTCGTTGTTGAATATACGAACAAAATTAACCGACTATCTAGAAGACATTCTACTACTTTCCAAGAATCAACAAAAAATAGGTTCACTTGATAAAATGACGCCACAACAAATTAAAAATAAAATGAATTATACGATGGGACGTTGGGAATCAATCATGAAATTCATGTATGGTTCCCTCTTTAAGTTAAAAAAACCCGGAAAGAGTGAGACGGAATCATATGTATTTAAACGCAATGAAACTTTAGCCAAAGCATGTAAATGGTTAGATTTCGGATTGAAAACTTACTAAGAAGTAATGAAAGATAATAAACATTAAATTGAATTGTATTTTTATTTTATTTTTTATTAAGTTTAAAGTGAAATACTAATAAAATTTTGAACTCTAGGATGAAATATGATTATTAATAATATTACTCTAAGTATCATAAAAGTTATATGAAAAGCAAAATAAATTTGATTGTCGTGCATCTGCGGACAAAGAGTATTCAATCCTCCACCGTTTTTCTTATTGTACATTTGCGATAAACATTCTGTGCTTCGTTTGTTTTTGATACACGCGTAATAAATATTAGAACAACCGTTAGTAAGTCTAAGTACATTATTAGAACAATCTGCGGCAAGTAATGCGATAACCATTTCCCAAATACGTAAAGATTGTAATATTTTAACATCTCTAAAAAGAAAAAAGAGTAAATAAAATCCTAAAGTCCATTTGGAAATAATAGAATAAGTTTCGAAATTCCAAAATTCCATGGCAACATCAAAAATGATAAAGATATAAATCCCTAACACAAAGAATGACATTCGATAACCAATATGTCGATTAGGCATGTGTAGCAATCGATATGTATAAAATCCAAACGGTAATAAGAGTCCAAAAACCATTTCAAAGTAATAATATTCAGCGGATAGACAAGATCTGCCAGTACCTTGAGTTATTCGATTTTTGATAGCAGCTACATAACAAGTATCTTTATTGGCGGTTGCTTTACATCGTGTCAATACGTTCTGCATAGTGCCGCATTCTATTATGGCTCCTAAATTGAAAGTATACGAGAGAGCGCTGATAAACATGCCAAAAACAACAATTAACCATTCTACTTCTTCTAGATGTTCTGGTACAAGCATCATGACTATAATCAGAGAGATAAACGTACACGGTTCTATACCCATTAAAGGGTTAGGATCTTTAGATAAAGTAATCGAGTATATCCATAGTGACGTATAAAGAAAAAGTAAAATAAAATCCATTTTAATCTTTCTTCCCTTTCGCTTTTTTATATTCATGATGATAGATGTTTTATTTAAATTTCGGAATAAATTATACGTTTTTCTGTCTGTAAAAGTCCTGATAAATGTTTTTCAAGTTCAGGAAAACCAAACTGAGTTTTTTTTGGTTCAAGAGGTAATTGTCTGTATACTGCTTTATCTGCTTCATCTAAATAATAAAAACAATCGCATGCGTTGGTAGTATAATTGTGCATAAAGATAAATGATTCATTTATACTATTAAAGTAAAATGGTATATTTGGTATGAGAACATGTAATATTAAAAGTCCTAATGCAAAGAGATCATTACAACCACTCGAAACAAAAATGGGATTATGTCTAAAGGATTCAGGCCCTTTATATGAATGGTGTACATGTCGAAGAATGGTAGCGTCTCTTTCAGTTCCTTCATCATGAAATTTCGTGTACTCGAATCCTCGGATCTTAACATATTCGCCTCCAATGCCAATAGTATGAGGATTAATGTTTCCGTGGCTTTGAAAGTGTTTTAGAAAAATGTATACAGTTTCGTAAATTCCTTTAGCAAGATGAATGCGTTTATAACTCGTATCTAGATTAATCTGTGTTAAAGGCGTAAAATTTTTTTCAATAAGTTGTGTAAGTCCTTCTACTGGGGATAGATTAAAGTAGAGTAATTCTTCTACATGTAATTGTAATTGACTACCTTTTACATTGGACGTGAGTCGTACACAAAGAGTAACATAATCTCCGTAAGCTACATATTGATTAATTGATAAATTAGTTGTATCAGTTGTCTTATCCGATCTTAATTTTTGGATTTCTCGCGTATTATTTTCTTCTTTGATTCCCCATTGTGATCCTATAACGATTGATTCTCTTGGTGGAAGAACGGCGTATTGGTTTTGCCATTCTTCTGTCACATATTGTTTTCTGTTGGTTTCTTCGAGAAATTTTTCGCAAATTTTGTGGATCTTGTTCTGTAATTGCGTGAAAGGTATTTTGTCGATTTGAGCATGATTTTGTGGATTGATTGGGTTGGTCGATGTACCAAATGTCCCGAAAAAACTGAGAGGTGTAAGAAATGGGATCGTTGATTCCGTTTTGATCGTTGCTGTCATTTTTTTTAAAACAATTAAGAAATTCAGGTCTCTTGAATAATACTTCTAGTGATTTCATGACTTCAGTCAATCCACTTTTTTTATTTTTGATAATTCCTAACGTATTTTGTTCTAATGATTCTTTTGTAAAGAATCGTTCAAATACGGTCCATATTAAACGTTCATCAGGAAAAATGTTCATATTACAGAGAGGCTGAAGGGTATGAATAATTGGATATTCCACAGACGTTCCTGTAAATTGACGTCCATTACAAATCATCATACAAAGTACGATAAGGATAGCTTCTGGATATTTCATCATGTGTATGAATTCTTGTTGCCGAAAAATTGATAATCTCAAAATGACTTTGTGTATTAAATGGATAAAATTACACATTCTTGTCTCTAATAGAATAAAGAGATGATGATCAAGTACTCCATCGAATAAAAACTGAATATTGTTTTCTTTAATTTGTTTTCTTTTTTTCAGATCCGTATTATAATCGCAACGTACTTTTGGTTTGAAAAGTTCCCGAAGAAATGGAAGAAACTTTAAATTAAATATCTTAATGATTTTACCAAATGCATGATTGATTTTGGATTGATAGGAAGACAAATTTTTTTGTCTTTCTTTCATGATCTCAAGATACATGAACGGATTAAAGAAAGGCATTTGAAAATGATGAGATACTTTGGATATCATGCAATTAAAATTCGATTCAGTTTCATTTGGAACCGTTTGACATAAAAGCGTGCAAATGCGTATAGGCATAATCAATGACATTCGATTCCAAATATTACCACAACGGTGCACTGCTTGGTGTCGTAGACAGATAAAAGTGTTTTGTAACAGTTGATTACTTGTATCAACATTCAATCGTTTGCGAACACCGTATTCATTTAAATAAGAGAATGGAATTTGTAAAAGTTCGACAGGTAAAATCTGTGGAACAAGCACATTCCATTCTTTGCAATCGCAAATGCGTTCGCTTATTAGAGGATGGCGTGTTTTTTGGGGTTGTAATTTAATATAATTGATAAGAATAAATAATGTAGTATCATTAGCTAAATCGAGATGATCTCGAATATAGTCTTTCATATTTGCTAACATGATATTGTTTACATTATAGACGGCCAGGGGACGCAAAGCAGATGAAATCATCTTAGATGAAGGAGCAGTATTACATCCCGTATTAGTAGCAGGTGTACTACCTATGGCAATTGAAATAGGTGCAGGTGTAACTATTCTATCTTCACAAGATACTTCGGAAAATGGGTGGTTTAATTCCATTTTATTTGGTGAAGGAATATCTACTTATAAGATCCAATTTATATGTAAAGAATGTTCCGAGAAAAATCTTACAACTTGTATTCACAATGCTCACCTTAATCCAGAAGGAATCGATTTAAACAAACATGCCGTTAAAACTATCATGGACGCTGTAGACGAACAATCGTGGTCAAGAGAAATTTTAGGTTTAGAAAAGTACTGTACTACACGAAACTCAAAATATTACACAGAAAGCGAAATAATGGCGACGTTTAGTACTACTTCACATAAAGATTTAACTATGGAGATTATTGAAAAAATTGATGTTTTAATTGTAGCTGTCGATCCAGTAACATCTACTTCTAATACCAGCGAAATAGCAAGTACTGTGATAGCAAGAACTATTGATGATGATTTTATAGTAAGTTATTCTTTAATTTTTTTTTAGCGTATAGATAATGTTTCATAAAAACGACAATAATTAATGAGGTTGGGATCTGTGAGTGGTTTTCGGATAGCGCCGTTCCATTGAGGCGCTATCGGTTCAATGAAACCAAGAGCAACGCTTACAGCATGCTCAACACGTTCAGCATCCCATAATGGCATAAGTGTAAAATAATCTTTATTAGTAACGTGTTTTATCATGTACATTACCAGATTATCTTTGAAAGGATGATCCTCCCAAGTTTTTTCAAAAATTACTAAATCACATAATAAAATATATGTCACTATAATATGAACAACAATATTGTTCCTATCAGAAGAATTGCGTGCTATACGAATTAAATTGAAAAGATGTTTTAAATATGTATTAGATTGAGATGCTAGAATGATGGCATGGATCATCTTCTCGTCATGCGATCTCGGTATAGGGAGAGGTGATGGTAATTCATAACTAGAAATAGCTACCTGTATAAAGAGCTCAGGATCTATACAAGCTAACTGAGACATGAAACTTCGATCGGTTAAAAATGTATTTAAAAATTTTTCATTTAATGTGACGCCGGTAAAAAGGCGTTGAAAGTATTGTGTCTCAGCTTGTAACATTTTAATACAAAAGTTTTCAGCAACTTGAAAATTATCATCACATGCTCCATATAATAATATTTTAATCTTTTTTTTCTTTTTCTTTTCTTTTTTCTTTTTAATTAGGTACTGGCTATGGATACATTCCATTGCGAAGAGAGGGATATGCCGTTTATGAGTCCGATTCACACAGAGTTAGCCTTTTATCAACTTTTTAAAATTTATGAAAAAATTCCAGCATTGATGTTCAAACTATTGAAAATACTTATTGAAAGGAATCTCTCGCCAGCACTTGTTGCCGAATTTTATATCTTAATGCAAAGAAAGATGCAATCTTATTTTGAGCAAACAGATGTTCACTTTTTGGCTACGTCTAAGAACGGACAACTTCAACCTGGATTCATAACACGCGATAAATACTTTTTATTTTCGTTTGGGCGTACATTAATAAGAAGTGGAAAATTATGGATCTGGAAAGATTTTATTACGATATCGCGACCGTTAAGAAATCGTCTCGATGCACGAGTCCATAATTTAGGTTCATTAATTTTATATAGAGATGAATACGGTGAAAATTCAAATGCTACTGATCGCGAATTTACACTTCGTAAACTTATGGCCCAATTTATAAATGCAGAAGTCATTGAACAAAAAACCTCCAAAAGCATCTCTGGAAAAAGTCACAAGAAACCTGACGATCTCATGGTTATTTTTCATCTAGCTTTAGCAGCTTTAAATAAATCTGGAATTTCTGCACCAATCCTTGTATTTGGTGTCGATATAGTTTATCCAACAAGTAAAATACCCGGAAAATAAGCGAGAGGGAAGGAGAGGAAAAAATCATGTTTAATTTACAATGAAAAAACTATACAATAAAATATTTGATGTCGTCAATTCTTTATTCAAATAAATCATTATAACTATACAACAAAATATTTGATCTCGTCAATTCTTTATTTAAATAAATTATTATACAAGTTATACGTAGGAAAGCGAAGAACAGATTTGTATATCGTTCTGGTTTTTGTATACCTGGCTTGAATGCCTTTTTAATGTATTGCTGTTAGTAAATATAGTTATTAAATGCACTTTTGAGCTCTTACAAACAATCCAGATATTCTTCTAGTAAAAAAATGTACATTCTAATATTTTCAAACGTGTTGGAATTGTCAAGTTTAACCGTGAAATTAAGAACAATCTTTTCAAATGTAGTTAACTTCTTTCATTTCACTTCGCTTTGCTACATTTATAAAAAAAAAAGGTTTTCATTGTATATATAATATTTATATAGAATAAAAACCTTTCTTTTCCCATAGTTCAAATAATTTTTCCATAATTTCACAAATAAAAGCTGAGTTAGTTTCTTTATCTTTGGATAAATAATATAATAAAAGTTTGGTTCCTTTTTCGTGATAAATATTATTTACAATTTTTTGAATACTGGATTTAGAATATGTTTGGTATACTAAATTTTTGTTTGGAGTATTTTGAGTAAAGGCTGTATTTAACGAAAAGGTAACAGAAGATTTTTTCATTGTTATCAACTTAGGAATTTTATTATTTAAGAAAGTTTCTTTCAAATCAAAAATTACTTGCTTATTAATAGGTAATATAAATGGCTTATCAATTTTAACCTTTGATATATTCAAATGTTTAATAATTTGGAAAAATTCTTTATTTTCAATTAAAGTTTTTAACTTGTTGAGACTATGTTTTGATATATTATTTCTTAATATTTTTATGAATTCTAAAGGTAAACATATTTTATAAAATGTTTTTTTACACCATGTGTAAAAGAGCATTTCTAAATTACTATCAAAAACAAATTGATATTTATTTTTTACATTATTTAACCCTTGATTAATATTATGAATAAAAAAAAAATCATTTTCAACATTTTCATCATCATTATCATCCGAAAAATTAAAAGGACATTGTTTTTTGGTTGGCATATTTTCATTTTGACATTTTCGTTTTAAAGGAATTCTTTTTTGGAAATTATTTAATTCACTTTCTTCTTCAATTTTATTCATTTCATCCTCTTCATCTTCTTCATTTTCTTTACCTTTATCATCATATTCTAAATCACTAGTTCCTCTTTCTTCAATTTCATCTATTTCATCCTCATTTTCACAATTTCCTTCACTTTCATCATCATATTCTAAATCACTAGCTCTTCCTTCTTCATCTATTTCATCCTCATTTTCACAATTTCCTTCACTTTCATCATCATATTCTAAATCACTAGCTCCTCCTTCTTCAATTTCATTTATTTCACCTTCATCTTCATCATAATCATATTCTAAATCACTATTTCCTCCTTTTTCAATTTCATCTATTTCATCCTCATTTTCTCCATTTCCTTCATCTTCATTATTATATTCTAAATCAATATCTTCTCCTTCTTCAATTTCATTTATTTCACTTTCATCTTCATCATCATAATCATATTCTAAGTCACTATTTCCTCCTTCTTTAATTTCATCTATTTCACCTTCATTTTCATCATCATAATCATATTCTAAATCACTATTTCCTCCTTCTTCAATTTCATCTATTTCATCCCCATTTTCTCCACTTCCTTCATTATCATAATCATATTCTAAATCACTATTTCCTCCTTCTTCATATTCATCTATTTCATCCTCATTTTCTCCACTTCCTTCATTATCATAATCATATTCTAAATCACTATTTCCTCCTTCTTCATATTCATCTATTTCA
>JAOBBB020195000.1:15260-27965 GCA_025331005.2 Zoanthus gigantus
TCCTCATTTTCTCCACTTCCTTCATTATTATCATCATATTCTAAATCACTATCTCTTTCTTCTTCAATTTCATTTATTTCATCCTCATTTTCTCCACTTCCTTCATTATCATCATCATATTCTAAATTACTATTTCCTCCTTCTTCAATTTCATCTATTTCATTTTCATTCTCATCTTTTTCATCTCCTTTATTATTATTTAATTCATTATTATCTTCTTTGACTTCATCCGCTTTGCTGTATTCAGTTGTATATTTTTGTTTTAACTCATCCTTTTGTTCCCTACTAATCGGTACTTTACTGTATATTATATCAAAAATATTAGGAAGTATTTGACCCGTTTCTTCGTAAACATCAGTTTGTAGATCATCATCATCAACATCAATATCAATTAAATTGTTATAGTTTAAAGCTTGAATTACTTCATCAATTGTTATTTGATTCTTTTCTTTGTCAACATCATTATCAGTTTGTAAAACTTCATATTCACAATTTGTAAAGGAATCATTCTCTGTAGAAGATGCCATCTGAAAATTAGCATAAAAATAATGGTACGTAAAAAATAATATATAAAAAAATAATAAGTAAAAAAATAAAAATAAATTTTATACAATGTCATCAAATGTACAGATTAATATTATACCACATCATATATTAGGTGATTGTGTGGTGGTTTATGATGTTTGGTCTGGTGATACAAAAAAACTTATTTTAACTAAAAATTATTTTTACGATAAAATACCTTTAATTATACAATTTTTTGAAATGAAATATTTATTAGTTATCTCGAATTGTTTTACATATGATGCTGATCTCATGTCTTTAATTACACTCAGAGCCGATTTATTCATTATTGAAGATAGTAGAGCTGTTTCAGTTATTGTAATTTATGAAAGTCAAGATGTTACTGATTTTTATAAGAAAATGTTTTGTATTGTTAATCATATATTGTATATGGTAAATGAAAATTCTATTTTTCAATGTTCCATTAAAAATTTATTAAATAATATATCTACTGAAGAAAATAAAATGTTAGCAATTTTTTGGTTTAAAATATATACTTTTAGTAAGAATGTCGTGCCAAATGTTTTCATTGTATGTCCTGGAAAAAAAAATCGTTTATTAATTATTAGAGAAAATCAATTAATTACATTTCATGTAGAAGGAAAAAAGATATATTTTCCAAATAAGTTACCGTATAAGTTACATAATATACAAATACGTTCTCATAAATACCATCTTTATTTATTCGGAAAAGATTTTATAAATGGTTCCATTCATGTGTATAAAATCTTTACACAATGTAAATTTAAAATCAAAGAATGGTTCTTACAAAAACATTTAGATACAAAGATGGTTTTTACAAATTATAATAATAATAACGAAATGGCAAAACTAGTAATTGATTCAGATTATTCCATGCGACTCTATTATACGAAAGATACATATTATCGATTAACTAAAAATGAAAACATTACCAAAGATTATTTTAAATCACTTTCTGATTGTAATCAGAATGATATACAAATAAAAATTGAAAACAAAAAACAAAATAGTTTAAATATAAATATTTGGGCATCTCGAAGAAAAACGTCTATTAAAAAAATGGGTCCAAAATGTATAATGGGGAAATATCTATTTTATTACGATCCAGAAGAAAAATGTCCCAAAATTAGAAAACGACAAATTTTAACCGATTTACTTATTTATTTTTCAAATGATAAGTATTTTACATGTAAACGTAAAATGTGTTATATAAAATGTTTAGAATATTTTGAAGGTATATATTTAGATATGCAAACTCCTTTATGTCAAATGAAAAATTATGTTAAACATTTTAAGTTTAAATAAAGTTTTATTATTTATAATGAAAATAAAAGTGATAATAACTATTCATTCTATTCAGATTCAGATTTTGAATTAATTGATTCTTGATCACTTTCACTTTCAGATTCATTAATTGATTCTTGATCACTTGAAGAAGAAGATGATTTGAGATATTCTATATCATCTTCACTATTATATGAATCTTCTGATAATGAAGAATCAGTTTCTTCTTTTTCATAATAATTTGGACGTGGTTTGTCTGCATTTCTTTTTCTTGAAATGATTAGACTTTTTTTTTCATCATTATCATCATTATTATTGATAAGAGATATTTCTTTTATTTTTAGTATTTTAAAATTATCTTCAGTTAAAATGTTTACTTCTTTTGGTGTTAACATTAAGGGAAATAAATTCTTAGTTTCATCTTCTTTAAAATAATGTCGATTTTCTTCTTGAATTAACTTAAATTGGTTTTTAAAATTGTATTTATAAACTAATAATCTTCCTCTTTTATTATGTCCATACAAAAAAAGATTTTTTCCTCTAACAAAAAATCCACTCAATGAATCTGCTTGTTTTGAGAGACAGATTTCAATATTGGATGGCATTCTTAAAACTTGATATATTTTTTGTTTCTTTTTTTCTTTTAATATAATATAATATAAATAAACTCTATCTGATTCCTTAAAACATTGTATTTTAATTATTTTGACGTTTTGTTTTAATTGGAAACACTGTTTGTTTTTAATCTGTAATTGAATTCCTTCTTCATCATCATCATTAGATTCTTTATAGTTTTGACTCTTTTCGTTTTCGGTAATTGAAGATATTTTAATTTTTTTAGCTGGATTGGAAATTTTCTCTTCCAAATTTATTTGTAGAACACGTGATTCCTCATTGATATTTGTTCCATAGATAAATAGTGTTTTCTTATAAGAATACAGAAGTTCTACATCGTTCATCGGTTCATTCAAAATAATACTTTTCCATATCTTTTCGTTTTCAATATAATAATTTAGTTCTTGTCCATCAAACTGTATTAACATCTTTTGCCAAATACAAAATAGAACATCATTAACGGTTTCTTTTTTAATGTATCGGATTTTTCCTTTTGTTTCTTCTTTATTAATATCAATATAGAAAAGTGTATCTTGAGATTTTAAGAAGAGAGTATTTTTTGTTCGTCCACAAAAGTTTATTCGTTTTAAATTAAGTGATCCAATGAAGTTTAAATTTTCACCTTTTTCATTTCGCAAATAATATCTTTTTTTTTTTTTCAAATAAACGAGAAAGTATAATCTTTTCAATTCCATGATCTGGGAAATACGATTAAATTGAATGTGATCCAATTTAAATTTATATATAAATGATCACGTATTTTAATGAATATTTTTCTTGGTTCCTTTTTTTTTAAAAACTTACATTTTGATGATGATGATATAAGTCAATGCTCTTGATTCAAATAGTAATCGACTTGATGATGGTTCTGGAACTATAAAATATACAAGATAATATTAATGTTTTTATATAAAAACATACATTACATTGTTTCCGAAATTAGATAAATAATATTTAAATTTACCTATGAAAGATGTTGGTTCCCTGAGATTTTACAGCTTTGTCTGTAGCAGATTCTCAATGATGGAAAATGAGATCTCTGACCTGATATCATCATCCATATGTTCCATGCTGTGACAGGTTGTACAGATTTTACAGCTTTATCTGTAGCAGATTCTCAATGATGGAAAATGAGATCTGACCTGACATTATCATGAAAGGGTTATTATCAATTATTAATATTGAACTAAATGATTAATACAACTTTTTTAATAGAAATTTTTAATGGTAAAAATGAAAAATTAATGACTTTTTACAATATTTTGGTTTTCCAGTTGTTTTACTCTATCGAATATTTTATTTAAGTTAAATACAAGATCTTCTTTTAATTTTTTTAAGTTATTCTCTAAAATAAATTGATTACTTAAGAGATTTTGTATAATATTTTCTTTAATGTCTTTATATGAAAAATTTGGTGCAGAACCAAATGGTAGACTGAAAATTTCTGGATTTGGTTCTAGAAAATTATTATCTAAATTATCCGTTAATGGAAAATTTATAATTGGTGGTGGTGTTAAAAATTCTTCCATAATATTTGGCGTCGATAACAATGGTGACATTTGATTTATATTTTCTTGTAATATATTCACTTCATTATTATTACTAAAAATATTTTTTGGGGGGTTTTTTTTTTGTTCATGATCATATTTCTTATCATGGTTTTCATAAACTTTATGTTCTTCTTGATTTAATTCATTTTCTGTTGTCATTCGAGATTTTTTATGTACTGAATAATTTTTAGATTTTTTTCTTTTACATGTTATAGATGGAATAGATTTTTCAATTGAAGGTGAACTAGATAATACTGCATTAACTCCGGCAGTTGTCATTGTAACTAAAATTAAATAAAATAAAGATATTAAATGTAAAACTACGGTTCTATATAAAGGTTTAATAATTACGTAACCAATATTCATTCATTTAAAAAAAATCGATTATTTATTATCTTCAATTGATAAATATAATGATTTTAGATGACAGTTGCTGGTATTGACGCCATTTTTTGTTCAAGTGTTTCTAATATTTTTTTAAAATTAAATGATACATCTTCTTTAAGTTTTTTTAATTCGTTTTCTAAAATAAATTGATTTGTTAAAATATATTGGAACGTGTTTTCTGTAATATTACAAGATTTTGGCGCAGGGCCAAATGGTAAAACATATTCTTCTTCTTTAGAGTTATTTCCATGTAATTGAGATAATGTAACATTTGAAGAAGAAATTTTTAGTTTTTTTGTATCTGATTTCGGAGTTCTTGGTATCTGTGGTACTGAAGAAGGAACTTGTTTAGAAGGAACTTTCTTCTTCTTTATGTTTTCATTTGTATATATTTGACGATTTCTTTTTCGTTGTTGTGTATCTTTCTTTTCTTCTGCATTATGTGGTTGGTTTAATGGACTATGATGCTCCAATTTTCTTTTTTTATCAAGTGAAGCAATTTTTAAAATGGCGTCAACACCAGCAGCTGTCATCTAAAAAAAAAGAAGTAATAATAGTTTCTTTAATGGTTGTTACAATCTATCTATAACAAAAAACTGATGATGATGATGGTAATTTTTCTAATTTGACTCCATGGTTGGCTGTTATAAATTGTTTAATATTATTTAATATTATTTTGAAAATAAATACCATAAATCATTTTTTCTAAAATTTCACTTGTAGGTCTCTTATCGGGATCTTGACACCATAGTATTTGACAAAGATCCTGTTCTCTTATGGATGCATGTTTAAATTGTGGTCGATTATTTGTAATACTTACAGAATAAATAATTTCTTCTAATTCGTTATTGGGATATAAAATATTAGACCATTCAAATAAACACCATAATACACAACCAAATGAATATATATCCATTTTGACTGAAGGAGAAAATTCTTTAAAAATTTCTGGAGAACAAAATGGTATTGTATAGCTTATAAACATTTGCGTTGGACTTGTAGGAGAAATAGGTTCTAAAGAATTATTATTATTTGATAAATTGATACTAGCACCGAAATCTGAAATTTTCCATGTATTGTTCAAATCACAATATAAAATATTTGAAGGTTTCAAGTCTAAATGTAAAATATTGTTTTGGTGAAGATATTTTAAACCTGAAATAATTGATTTTATACAATGGATTTTAAATAAAGTTTCAACTGAATCTTTTGTTTCAATAATATGAAATAAATTTGTACTTCCTCCAAAGTCCATATAAATATGAATTGTGTTCTCATCTTGCCAATGCATCCATTGAGTTGTTACAATATTAGGGTGATCTAAGTTAAACGCATTTTTTTCTGAATTAATAATTCTTAACCATCGAGTCCTATTTGATGGTTTTGAATATTTCATTTGTTTAATAACTATGTAATCATTATTATTTTTTTGATAGAGATAAGTTTCACCAAAACCTCCTTTTCCAAGAGTTTTTACAAAAGTAATTTGTTCATCATTAGACATAATGATTTATTTTTTTATTATATTTTCTACGTGTTTATATAAAAGTTCTTCATTTTCAATTTTCATTAAACATTCTATGTGTTTATAAAAGTTATTCATTTTTAATTTTCAATTTGCGGAGCTAGAACAAAATCTATATATCCATCGGGTAATAAATAATGTCTACATTTTAATATACCATCATATCTAAATAGTACATTAACAGAGTTACTAAAGATGTATTTAAAAATTGTTTCAATTTTTTGAAAATTATATTTAAAACAATTTTCTTGAAATTTACAAAATTGTAAACCAGATGCTGTTTTATCTGTTAATATAATACTACTAGAACCAGTAACATCATGACTTGTTAAATTTAATGTCTTTTCTTTATCCTGTTTAAATGCAAATTGAATCTCTTCTCCTAATAATGAATTAATCGCTTCACGAAAAATTTTTATATCAACTACAAATTCAATTGCACATGAAGGTGAAGAACTATTAAAAGTTAATTCTCCTAATGGATTTTCTTGAATATCTAATAATTTTATTATATAAGATATATATTCTGTTGAAAGATGTATTTCATCTGTATTGGTTAAACATACATCAATAAATTTCATAGAAATTAATTTAGAAAGATAAGTACAAAATGTATTTATTTTAAGTCCAAAAGTTACATCTTTTTCTTTTGAATTAAAAATTAAATTTTGAAACATGTTTTTTTTAAGATTAACATCACAATAAATAACGTGATCACTTGTTAATCCACATATAGAAAGACCTTCTCCGTTTCCATGAACAGTACAAATATCTAAAATTTTAACTGCATTCATTATTTTTATAAATTCTTTAACATTTTCATATCTAAAACCGAATATTGAATTATTATAAGACATGATTACTATTTAAGATAGATAATAAAAAGAAAATTATATAAAGATATAAATTACGTATTAAAATTTAAATATAATTTATCAGACTAGGAACATTTGGATAAAGAAGAAGAATATTTTTGATATCGTTTCGAATGTTTCCATTTATTAAAGCTAAACGTCTTTGTTGTGTATTGTTTTTTTTGCTTTCTGCAACTTTCATTATTTTTCAATTGAATTACAAACCATTCGAATATGCCTCAAAGAATATTGAGATTGTAAAAAGTCTGTCTGATCAATTGTTGAAGTTACGGCGAACAATGGTTGACAAGAAAGATTTTTGTTTTGAGTTTAAAGATAAAGATGAATGAATAGATGATAATTTTGAGTCATTGCGTATTATTAGAAAAATAAATATTCTTGTAAGAACCTTGAAGTATAAACGAATAATTGATTTATATGAACATGAAAAATTTAAAATAGATATAAGTTAAAAATTTATAAGAGTAAGAATATGAGTAAGAATATTTGTTTCAATTCAGAATAAGCTAAGTGTATAAAAATTGTAGTTCAATAAGCGAAAGAAAGAGAGGAAAAAAAGTGAAAATTTATTTTATAATATAACTAACCTTTAGATTTTTCTTAGTTTTTAAACTTGATCCTTCTTCTGTTTCTTTTACATTTGTGAAAAGATAAGTTTTGAGTTATCTTTTTATAGTGTAGATATCTAAATATTAATGAGATTGTGGGATAAAAGGATAACAAAGGATAGGAGTAGCTAGAAAATGAATAAAAATATTAATTGTTTACGTTGAAGACAGCTGATATTGGTTCTTTGTTAAAATATTGGTTGCTTAGAAAACAGCTAAACAGCTGATTAAATATTAAAAGTCACCACACACTCAATGCTTAAAGGATTTTGAGTTGTTAAGGTGGGCCACTACCTCCGAAAACTTATAAAATAGAGGTTTTGAGATTTTGAGGGATAGAGGCACAGTACCTTGAAATTATCATTTCTCCCAAAAAATATCCCAGGAGCCTGGGAATGGCACATTGGTATGATGGCAAGCAAATATACTAACGCATCAGTGCTGGCCATACTTCAACAAATCAGTTTCTGAAAGGCAGTTCTACAACTCAAAAGACAAAAAAAATGTTGTCATTCATGGACAAGGGGTCAAATTAGCAAAATTAATGTGTCTTTGTCTCGCCAGCTGATTTCTGAATTTTAGTCATTTCTATCAAATGCTAATAATCTGCAAGAATAGGCTTTTTTGGCAGCAATGCCAAATGCGTCATTCTTATGTTGCAGGACGGGTTAAGCAAAGTTTTCTAAAGACAATGAGCTGCTTCGCATTCGATTTGTCAGATTTTGTAAAATACATTGCACAGGAACAAAGCAGAAGGGTTACTTGTAATGAATATTGAGTGGTAGAAAGATTATTATCTAGGGTGCGCACACTTTTAGTCAAAGACATTTCCAGGACTTTCAAGGATTAAATTAATAAAAATCAAGGAACTGTCAAATTAAATAAAAGATTATCAAACAAAACAAATAAGCAAATACATTGCATTTCCTGCAATTTTAATCTAACAAAATGTTTCGACTTAATAAGAGTCAGATAGATGTAGAACAACTGGTTAATAGAACCGACACAGCTGTAATTCAAAACTAGCTATAGAGATGCAACACTTGAAAGTTGCCCAGGAAACTGGAATAATGCAATAACACTCCTGCAACTAGTCAAGTATGATGGAACGGCCACTAAAATAAGTTTCAATCAATATAAAGGCAAACCAGTCCTCCATTCAGCTACGATCGTACCTTATATGCCAAAGGGCCTTTCGGCTCACGCCCTCCTCAGTGACAAGTAAACTACAGAGTGGCAACGACAGCACTAGCCCATAATATATAAGTACAAAAAAGCTATGTTGGGATCCCTGTGTGCAAAATAAGTTTCCCAACAAGATGCAAGTCACAACAGAACGTCCTGTCAAGTTCCAAAACTAGATTTGACGATGCAGCAATTGAAAGTTGCCAGAAAAACATTGACTTAATACTATTCTTACAACTGGTGTGAGTCAGACAGCCGGTCGAGTGTATACACTTTGAAACAAAAATGTGAACATACAACAATGGAGAGCTGTCTGCAAAACTGTTCAGGTGGCTTTTAATTAATGAATCTTCGCATCTATTTCTGCATCAACATTTGCCGGCTCTTGCAACTTCTGCTTTGATGTTGATCAGTGGCTATTTGACTTTGCCACCATATGTCGTACGTCTCCAATGGTCTTTGCTTTCTCTGCCTTCAGTGAATATCTGTCTGTTGATTTAGCAAGTCCTTCTGCCTCAGTTTGTAATTTATTCTCCTTTGCTTTCAAATCATCTAACTCCTCCATCACAGATTTCCTTTACATTGACAAAGCTTCTTTTCCTTTTTCTTATCTTCCAAGTACAACATGTACTTCTGCCTTGCAGTTGCGGCTGAAGATGTCATTTCCTTGGTAATCTTTACATTCAATGAACCATTCACTGCATTGATATAATCATCAATTCGCCTCGCCTCAAGACCACAAAGGAGCGTTCATGCAAATTGTCCACAGACACTTGCTTGTTGCTTGAGAAACTCTCTCGACTGTCGCTTGGCTATGGAAAGGACAACACACTACTGACTACAGCCCACAACTTCTCATAGCATTGCTTGGTAGACCTTACCTCATACAATAACTGATCAACATGCATGCTGATCTTTCTTCTTGTGATCAGAGGCATTCAGCTTTGCTGTGTGCCGAGAAACGCCTTCATTAAGGAAGCAACTAAACTGATGTTTGGTTTCATCAACATCACTCTCCTTTAGCTTCTTCGCATCTACAAGGAACAATTTAGAACTTGTTCAGACATCTCTCCGAATCCTCAAGCAATATTATTAAGTGCTTTCACCAGCCTATATTGCAATGGCGACTCGAGCCACAGGCGCTTAATGACTATTAAAACTGCCTCCTTACAATCAGTTTTCAGTGCAAGAACTTGCTTGTCAGAAACTTTCTTGCTAGCAGACAGCTTCTTCAACTGCTCACTGGCAACAAAGCCAATATCTACCTTGTGAGCTACTCGTTGATTCTCTGCATTGCTGACATCAATCTTCATCAAACCACACGGGGAATTTTTCCTTCAAAACACAATATGAGATTACCCTAGACATCGGAGACTTGAGCACACGGTGCAAATCGTCTCCCAGGAATGATATCATGACACGATCAATCATATAAAGGGTGAGAAAAGGCACAACTTCCTTCGCCATGGAGATGAAGCTATTGATTTTCACCTAGAGCAAACCATCTTGCAACATCTTCTGCACGGTATCAAATGACTGCGCCTTCGGGTCTGGGAGCTTCTTATCATTCACAGCTTTCACATACTTGCACAAATGGGGTAAGACCTCAAGGGCCCTCTCAACCACAGGACCCTCTCGGCCACAGGGCCCTCTCGGCTACAGGACCTCTCGGCCATAGGGCCCTCTCGGCTACAGGGACATTCTCTACCTATCTGTGTTTGCAAAACTTTAATGCAAACAGACTGCTACCAGTTACTTTGGTATAATCATCTCTTCTGGCAGGTGTATCTTTGAATAACTGGTAAATGCTGCTGAAACATTTCTCAAGTTCCCATCCTGTTGTGTCTGATCCATGTTTAAATGCAGAATCAAGCGGAATCAAAACACAATAGGTTCCGTGTGCACAGGCTTTTCTTCCCATTCCAACCCAGGCCCTTTAGTTTTCCTCCCAAAAAATAAGAAGAGCCGGCTCGCAGGCTATGCTTTTAAAAAACTTATCGCGTTAGCGTAATTCATATAAAATTGGTTGACCGATCAGCGCCAAGGGTTCCCACGCCACAATGTCTGGAAATCAACAAGAGCAACATTCATTGAATATTGAAACAGCGGGTAAACCCATGCAAGTTTTTAAAAGACGATTACAGACGGATTTTGAAAGAAATTGAAAAAAGAGATTAATATATTTAAAAAACAATTAAAATAAAAATAAAATTAAAAAAAATTTGAAAAAATATTAATTCCGCCCGATCGACCCTATTTTTTCAGGGTATGTGACCGGAACCACGGATAATATTTTTGTTGGCCTAATCACACAAACTTTAATCGACTTTGGAAGCTACAAATCTTCCGTTGATTTATTTATGTGTTCAAGAAGGTCATCTACAGTTGCATGGCAAAAAACTGTGATATCCAGTACCGGCCGGTCACGACTTTATCACCATTCCAGAAACGAACAAAAACATCCAACTGCTTGCTTGTTATTAGTTATGAAATTTAGGCTTTCATCACACAGCTGAACAAATGCATCTTTCTCACTGACTTTTTCTTTAAATAAAAACATACAAAACAAGAGGCTCATTAAGCCTTCACTCGTGGTACGCGTGGGACCGGGGACAAATCCCAAATATGGCAGTCACTGGACTGAATCGCTAATCGCACCATGAAGAAAAAAGAAAAAAAAAAAAAGAAATCGAACCCAAACGTTGACTTGTGGTACCACGAGTAAAAATCGAAAGTGGTATATATCTTTACAGAGCTCAAATTCAAAACCTTTGTTCACCCACAGACTGTATCTAAGTCAAATCTGAGGCCTTGTATGTATGACTCACCAGAAATAGATATTTTGAAATTTATATTCACTACTTTCAATTCAGTTTATACTTTCACTAATAAATGCTCTGTATTTATTTCAACTGAGTATTGATTCGGTAATGTGTTCCTACAGCAATCAAGTTACAAAATAGGAACTTACCTTCTCAGAGTTAAGGCCATTTCCACTGTCAGAACTTTCACAAGTGAGACTAGAGGAGTTTCTTTCAATCCCTGACTCAAAGCTATTCTGATCCCTCTCCACTAAAAAGAAACAAGTTTGATGTTAAGACTTTACTTTTAATGAATCATTATGTTTTTCAGGGAACAGCCACAAACAAATTTAAAGCATTGTTAAAAAACAAAGAGTTGGTCCAAAAATCAAAATCTTAAAATTTTGTAGAAACACTTAAAATTGTATGAAGAGGAGTGTCAGATGCTCTTTGACTCTAAAATTATGTAAACTATAAACTAAAAACAACTTAAGAAGGAAACTGAGGTTTAAAAGCTTACAATCTGTAATTCAATTATGACACTTGGAAAAAAACAAAAAAGAAATTAGGTATTTTATAAACTTAAGAATAAAAACATTTCACTATCAAATTTTGGTACAATTGCCAACACTCTCTCCTGGGCAACAATAAAAATTTTTTGTCATCTTCCCAGTATGCTAGATAATGCTGCTACATGATGCCGTTAGTAAGATGATGATGCTAGATGGAGTTGGTAAGATAATGCTACATGATGCCATTGGTAAGATGATGATACTAGATGGTGGGGTTGGTAATTAAGATAATGATAATAGATGGGGTTGTTAAGATGATGCAAAATGATGCTGTTTGTAAGATGATGCTACACGATGCCATTGGTAAGATCATGATACTACATGATGCCATTGGTAAGATGATGCTAGGTGATGCCGTTCGTAAGATGATGCTAGATGGTGGGGTTGGTAATTACGATAATGATAATAGATGGGGTTGTTAAGATGATACAAAATGATGCTGTTTGTAAGATGATGCTACATGATGCCACTGGTAAGATGATGGTGCTAGATGGTTGAGTTGCTAAGATGATGCTAGATGGGGTTGGTAAAGTGATGCTGTCGGTAAGATGATGCTACATGATGCCACTGGTAAGATGATGGTGCTAGATGGTGGAGTTGCTAAGATGATAATGCTAGATGGGGTTGGTAAAGTGATGCTAAATGATGCTGTTGGTAAGATGATGCTAAATGATGCTGTTGGTAAGATGATGCTACATGATGCCACTGGTAAGATGATGGTGCTAGATGGTGGAGTTGCTAAGATGATAATGCTAGA
>JAOBBB020195001.1:0-20786 GCA_025331005.2 Zoanthus gigantus
ATAAACTTAAACTTAACTTACTTTACCTATAAACTTAAACTTAACTTACTTTACCTATAAACTTAAACTTAACTTACTTTACCTATAAACTTAAACTTAACTTACATTACCTATGAAGCTCATGCGATTGTACATAGAGATGTTTTTGATAATAGTTTTAGTTTTCATGTCATCTGTCAGATGTCGCCCGATAAAATTTCGGAGAAAGAAACCATCTGGGCTAAATAGGGTGGATCCCTGTGTATTACGCACAGGCCTCCCATAATACTTGTAATTGCTGCCGCTGGAATGTTTTTTCATTGTGCCACTGAGGAGCAGTGAACTAACAGTGGAAAGGCCTTTGGCCAAATGTGAAACCAGAGCTAGATCGTGCTGTATGGCGAAAGTTTCTATTTACTTTGTCTGTTTAATAAACTTTGTTAGCTCCTAGTAACAATGACTTCAAAATGACGTTAGGAGTCGACGAAAAGTTGTGAGACCGTTAAACATGTTATCGCTTAATTTGATAGATAAACAATAGAATAGTCTTACCAAAGTTGTTAGAGTGGACTGGTAAAGCCTGGTTTCCATTTGATCTGTAACGGTCGGCGACGGTCTGCGATCACGGTCAATAACCAGTCTACGTCGTGCGGTCATGCCCCCGACATATAGAAACAATTAAAACGTTGTCTGGGACGGTCTGCAACACACGATCTGAACGATCGGAAGAGTTGAACTTGATTCTACTTTCCAGAACATTACGACCACGCCGACAAAGAAAGATTTTAATGGGAACGCGTGTCTGGGACGGTCTGCGACAATCGACGACATATCATTGTTCCTCTTAAATTACGTGTCAGTAACTGCCCAATGAGAACTGAAACTTTTGTCGCTCATTTTGAACGAAACATATTAAGACTTGTGGGATTACTTGATCTGCGATCGCCAACCAAATATGGAAACACTTGTGTGGTGTCTGCGACTTATCGATCGCAGATCGTCGCCGACCGTTACAGATTATGTGGAAAACAAGCTTTAGGAAACTTAGCAAACTACAAAGAAAATTACAATGTTTCTTTGTTTCATGTTGTGTGCATTGTCACGGTTAGGATCTTTTAATTGTTCTTGGTGTGATGCTTCATAGTCTAGCGGCCGTTTGCTCATTTACATCTCATAACCTTTTGTTATTTGTGCACGGTCAACGTCATATTTCAATAGGGAAAAGGAGAACAAAAACATTTAACAAAGAAAGTTTTCCTAACCAGTCGACTCTACTAACTTTAGTTTAACATCATTATATTCTCTAGTCGATCACCAAACAGACCATCGGCATTTGCCATGCATGTCGGGCATGGTTAGAGTTCAATTTTTTTTGAACACACAAAATTATAAGCTTAAAAAACCTCAATTATTAAAATTTCGCCAATTTCATTTTAAATAATCTCATAAAGTATATTCTTATAAAAAAGAAAGAGTTAAGTCACGAATTAGAGTTCAGTTTTCTCGACCTTATGGTCTTCTATTTCTAAATGCCGAGTTGATGCAAAATAGATTTTATGAAATTCAGTTCATGGAAGAAGTGAAAAACATGACTGCCGAACGCCGAATGCTGAATGCAGAACGCGACTACAATATACTAGGTCAGCGGAAAACGTATACTGCCAACTTTTCCGCAACAGCGGCCATAAAAACTTTCTATTTGCTCTCGTTGAGTAATTTTAGTGTTAGGGTAAGGCTTATAGTTAGCTATAGGGTTAGGGTTAGGGTTTATTCTTGCATGGACTGTACTTCCGCTGACCTAGTAAACTGTAGTCGCGTTCTGCATTCAGCATTCTGCAAATTATACCCCCCCCCCGGGGCAGTTATGTTTTTTCACTTCTTCTACGAATTGAATTTCGAAAAAATCTATTTTCATTCAAACCATTTAGAAATAAAAGACCATAAGGTTGAGAAAGCTAAACTGTAAAACTTTAAGAATAGATGTATACAACGTTGATCTGTTCGAGGAAGGTCACCGCGGACTGGTTTGCTGGCTTGAGTGCTGAAGTAGTCGAAAAGAAGTTCAAAATTCCGTTTTCCGTGATCAATTGGAAACAAAACTGATCGCTCGATCAAAGCATTTTTCAGCGATACAGCGATCATGTGGAAACTGGGTTTACGCTTTTAAGAATATTAAAAGTTATTCTTGAGTGAGACCCAAAGAAAGGAAAAAAACTTTGAAAACACACTAGTTATGCAATGCTTTCTCGTGGGATACCTTAGAATATGCCACACGTCACTTGTATTTTCCGTATACACACAATCTTTTAGGCAAGTGTGTATACGGAAAATACAAAAGACAAGTGGCATTTTCTAAGGTACCCCACGAGAAAGCATTGCTTAATTACTTTATCCCATGTGTCACGTGACAAAGCAATCCCACAAAATGTGCGAGACAACACGTTTTACTTCAGCAATCGTTTAATACTCAGATCTGAAGTATGAAATACAAATACAAGTAGGAAATGAAGTAAAATCAAAAGCTTTGCTTTATAACGAAATCTACTCAAATTAAAAAACAGTATCAAAAATGTACACCGTTTTCTAAAATTCAAAATTGCTCTTCAGTTCTTACAAAAGATTATCAAACTGACCGGAAAGCATTTCGACAGAAAAATTAGGAAGTTCCTCGTTTTTTTGTTTCATGCATCACAATTTTATCGCGAAGTCTTTAAGCTTTTTTGCCGGTACGCACGACGTACAACCACTGGCGGGAAAATAGCACGCGTGCGCATTGCATACCGCAGAATATGCAACGGCTTTCCCGGCTTCTGATTGGCCGTATTTTCTTTAGCATGAGATAAAAAGATATCCATCCTCATGCAATTATATAAAGGGACTAATTGCGAAACTACATTTCGATATCGGCCATGCACTGACGTCAATTTCAGGTTTCAAAATTGTCAATAAAATGCATAAACTAGGTTCTAATCTAAAGCTCAATTTTTCTCTTTTGCAAATAAATAAAGTGAAACAAGGAAATAATAAATTTCTTTCTTTCCAACGCACTTATCAGAAAAAATCGGTGTTTTGCCCTGAGCGGGATTCGAACCCACGCCTCCCTGGATTACTAGTCGGGCGTGTTAACCATGCAAATAAATAAAATATAACAAACAGGAGAAAGTTGACGATTTATCAATATTGCTTTACGAAAACAATGGCAGCACCTAACTGGTAATGAACTGTTTTTCTATATATAACACAAGCGATTAAATTAAATTTGTACTGTTTTGGTATGAACGGAAATCCTATGCTTTCCTCTACATTAACACCTGCGATGTGTGCTATTTTCAACGACAAAATATCAGACAACCACGGCTAAATCTCTTGAAATCTCACCAGCGACGTGAAAAAATTTAGTTTCCGTCCTACGCTTTAGGAAAAAGAAAATATTCGATCACATAGACGTCCTTTTAATGGTAACGGATATTTTGCGGTCATGTTTAACTGCTATCAGAGGTTGTTGTTTGGATGGGTGTTGACTTTTCCAAGTATCCGAAAACTCGAAAGCTCACGAATTTTACAAGAATCACATACTTTTAGGTTACTGAGAACTCGACGAGTTTAAAATTGTGAGTAATCACACTGTCTTCGCCGACTCCAGCGCTAAAACTACTTGCGAAAGTCTCATTCTTTAGAGTCGATACTGAGGGAAACTGATCCTCAGAGTTGTATGAGATACACCGTGAACAGGTGGAAAGTTTCGTACCCCGAATGAATAAAACCGTTTGACGCAGGCCGTATGTATGTTGTGCTGTGTTGGGATTGCTCCAAACGTTATTTTCTTGCATTACTTAATACGGCAAAGATGTTAAAATTGTCAACCTCCAGTTATCAACATTATAATAATCAACTCCGACTCGCTGACGTGTTTCACTAAATAGTTTTCAGTTTTAAAAACTATTGACTAACCGTTTGAATAAACCGGCTGAGCCGGAAAACAACTTTTAAAACTTTAAAGGATTAAAATCCTTGTTAAAGGGGAAAGTTTCGCAGTCACGAGATGTGTGCAATAAACCAAAAATTACGTCTGACGCCTTTCGAGCTTCAATAAAACCGATATAGCACTCGAGTCTTAGGGAACTTGAAACTTTTACAAAAACCTCAAAAGTTTCACCTAAAAAATGAAAAACATTCGACGAAGAAAGAAAAACTATCAACAAGTTCTTGTTGTAAACCGTAAAGTTTAAGCAAGGCTGAGTTCTATTCAATGCACCTGATGTTGAAGTTAAAGAAAAAGAGATTTTCACGATTTTAAACCAACATCCAAATATATAAAAGTGTTGATATTTTTTCAAAAAACAAAAGTTCAATATTTATGCAGAATACATCGATAAAAGGTTAACAACTTTTTTTCGTGAACCCAGCTGTTTCACGGAGCCGTTAACCCTTCAACGACAGACAAACGTACGTCATTACATGTTTTTGACCGACTGTCTGGACTGATAAATAGTCGAGATTTTTTAGCACTCTTTATGCATCAACCTCATTACTGATTTTTTACATTGTTGATCTGGTATTTGTCAGTAGACACCCTACATGCTTTTATGTCATGGACTGCCGAGCATCCCACAGCTGGTCAACCTTGGTGGGCGATGTCTTGGAGTGCGGTAAATATTGCAAAACCTTGGCTTTTAGTGTGAAAAGCGACGGTATCCGCCGGCTTTAGTTGGGGTTAGGGTCGTATTTCATATTTTCGCAGAGATTATCTGTTTATAGAAATATAAATTAAAACTTTGTTCCATTTCCAATGATAGACTAACTCTGCAAGCATTTCTTTATTCCTGCGTTTAAGATTAAAAATAAAATATTCTTTCCGCAATTTTTTTTTAACTTTCAATTACGGAAATGTAATATTTTTACGACGGCGGGGTGATTTGTTTCAGCAAGGAAGGTAATTTTTTTTTACGTTGCGTCTCTCCTTAAATAGAAATGTCATATACTATTTTTTCTTCAGTTTTACACCGCGGGGGAAAAAACACTCGGCTAACATTTCGGCCGTTAGTCCTACGTCGTATTTTTACGATGTTTAAGTCAAACCAGTGCATAAAACAATCCTATCTTGGTAAAAAAAAGATTGTTCCAGGGATATAGGTATTAGTAGGCCCTTGAGTTCAATGCTTTAACTTAAAAAAAAGAGCAAAAAGATTTAATCATAACTTTAACTTAAAATAAAGAGCCAGGGTAGTTTTGTTTACTGATGGACGCTTTGAGTTCCATTGAGAATTGTGACAGGAACTGCTACTGATAAACACGAGACTGACTTGTTTACTTCTGGAAGAGTAACTTTCTACGGCGATTGAGTTTGGCTTCATTCGATTACACCTACATTACTGTTGTTTTTCAATTTACACAACAATTCAAAACTTGAAAATTGTTACTGTCAGAAATGAAAGCTTAGTCAAGACGTCGGCATTTCATTTTGATACGAAAACTCCCTTCCACTCCGGAAAAGACGGTAGCAGGACCAAACTCAACCTCAACATTTAAAAAAAAAAAAAAAAAAAAAAATTCAATCATCTGGAGATGTTCAGAAGGCGTTACGTGACATTTTTTTAAAACAAACGGGTGTGAAGGAGATAACGCGCCGCAAGGACTCCAATTTTGGCGCTTTCCATTCCAAAACCAGTTGAAGGGGGATAGGTTAGTCTCAGGTGAAAATCCTGTTACGTCCCTAAAAGAAATCTCAACGAAATCTTGAAATAACCGTTAACAGACAAGTAACTAAAATCTTAAGTGACAACGCGTATAACGGGAAGTGAAAGTCGCATACATTGTGGATGAACTCGCGATGTCCATTCCAGATTTCCTTATAGGTATTCACTGTATAACGCAACAAGAAAACAAACCGTTATATTTATCAAAAATGGAACCAATTCTAATAACATAATTATTGACCAATTGCTGAAATTAAAACACGTAAAAAGATCGATAAAAAATCAATTTTTCGTCAAAGAGTTTTTAAAAATTATGCAAAAATTAGCTTTGAAAAAACCAGTAAACGGTAAAGAATTATATGCACATCGAATCTTTTAAAGAAGAACTTACAGGGGTATTACTCTTTAACAATCGAGTTACCGTAAATTTAATTATATCTCCTGGTATTCAAAACAGCTGAAATATACAAATAAACTACTATTTAATCACTTACAAAATACACATTTGTGTTTGTTTTCTAATAAAACTGTTTAAAAACATAAACTTGTAAAAACGTTTTTAAAATCTCAAAAGATACATCCAATTCCTGTTTAGTTGTCCACATATTTTCCGAGCAATTAAAACAACAGATATCTAGATTATTATCACAGTAATTTATCAAACATCTGGGAAAGACTTTTAAAGAGATTGGTGTAACAGTTTTTCAAAAGAAATTTAGATTATCAAATTTGTTTCCTGTTATAAAACTTAAACTGAAAAAGATTCCGCTACACTAGAATAGAAAACTTGGTCAAGTCGTTAGTCTGTTGATTCTCGATGTTGCGGAACGGATACATTAATATTAGCTTTTTCAAATTTGTCAGGACGCAGTGCAAGATTTCCGGACTGATTGTTTTAGAGAGTAATAGTTTTACAACAGCTGTTTGAAGAATCGATGGAAATAAAGCAAGTTAGACGTAAGCATTGCAGATGCGGGATGACGAACTCTTTAAAACACATTTGGAGCTAGACAAAACGTATTTTATTTTAAGTAGATTTAAATTTTAATACTACTCTAAGTTTTTACAAACACATGTGGTTAAATATTCTTCGAACACACAAATTTCCAAATCAAATTACCATTTCAAGAAGTCACAGCTTGCGTGGCCTAAAGGCGTATCTAGCCACAACCTTCTCTCCAAGCCGCGATAGTGGTATTGGTAAATTTCTTTTCTTACGATTGCAGAATCAATCAAAGACGATTTCTTTGTCATGACAAGCCCAACTTAACTAAACACGCAAATTTACATCTACATTAGGAGTGCTTAGTTTCATACAAACAGCACCTTTGGCAGCTTCTCGATAAAAAGTGGACGTCTTTTTAAAAATTTTATAACGTTGTTCAGTCCTGGATGATAAGAAAGAAGTATGGATGTTTTTTCCATTCAAGTTAACGAGAAACAAATATAGCGATCAAGGTGAAGTATTTCTCATAAGGTCAAGATCCATGCAATTTAATTGAAAGTATTTTTTCCTTTGGAGGATAATTTACAAAACATATTGAAACGATTCACCTTTATTTCTTTATTAACCGGCATAAGTCCAGATGGAATTCATCAGTAAAGACAGTATCTTTAAAATTGCTTTGTATTAAAATTAGTTCTAAATGATCGGCACTTTGTTTCAGAAAGCACCAAAATCATGAGAACTGTCTATGAGATGAAAAGCTGCATAAATATTTTAACACAAAAAGCTTCAAAGATATTTATGTACCACCATCTGGTTACTGGTTATCCTAGTTCCTAGTTGGTAAGGCGCAAGGTTATTGTGCGGGAGGTTCGGGTTTGATATAACCGGCTGAACCAATTCTCAGGGTCTTAAAATATTTGAGAAGCCGGTGCTGCTTTTTTGCTCTAACATCTGTAAAAGGTTAGAATTTCGCTTCTTCTCGGATAAGGACTGAGAATACGTGAAATCGTAGTCTCCAGGGCCTAATTGTTCGAAAGCTGATTAGCACGAACCAAGGCAAGGGTTAAGGTTTTAACCCAGAGTCTTGTTTTCAACCTTATAGAGATGGAAAATCTAAACAGTATCTTATAAGAGCTGTAACATTTTCTTTATAGCAGAAAATTCTGCTTGAATTGTTGCTTAGTTAATCTGCCTTTAATAAACAGTTTATAGTAAGAGACTCCAGCTTAGGTACAAAATACCCCGCAACTGTTGGTAATTTATTCCTGCGCATTCGGCGTTCTTTAAAAATAAATGCGCGGTTAAATCAAGAACAATAGTTGAGGGGTATTCTGTAGAGAGACTTCTGGGTTTATATGTGTCCGTCTACCTGAGAAAGTTTTAAGTCCACTTAGAATGATTAAGATATTGTCCCCCATCAGTGGGGACTGAAGTAGAAATGGCTTGACACCCAAATAAATCATCGTCATCATCACTATCATCATCATGTCACCATTCCAGCCCGGGGTACTTTATAATACCAACCAAACCTGGGCTAATTAATAGAAATGAGATTTTCTATTCATCTGCTTAGACATTTGAGAACTGCCTCTGGAAATCGTCTTTGACACTTGCATGAAACTGCATCTCATTAAACAAATCACCACATCCGAATTTTAAAAAATGTCTGCTGCTGAAGTGTCACAGTCCCAGACAAGTATTTCATTAATGAATTTTAACCTTGTATTTAAATCCAGTAGTCTCGTCTTGATCTGCCGATCGATACTTAAAATCTTTATGAATAGCTAATATCTAACGTACAAAATAGTTAAATATAAAGTTTATGTCGGCGAACGTGCCTTCGTGAAGTGGTTCAGGATGTCTGTAAAATTCAATGCACGCCAACTTCTTTTTTATTCCACCCTCTCAATTCTTTGTGAACTCACTACGGTCAGATTCTGACGTCCAAACATCCAACGTTTTCTAACTAACAACCGTTTTGGCATCCTGTGACAGAAATTCAAAATATTTGAAAGTGTAACACTTATCTATTTATCAAGCTAAGACCGTTCTAAATGGAACTGTCGTGCCCACACACACCAGGTTTTTACGAGACCTTATCAAAACTGTTTTCAAAAATATCATCAAGGAAGACAAGGAAGAAATACCATAAACCATTTTAACTTTTGAAAAGCGGAATTGAGTTTTTAATATACGGTTGCAGCTACAACAACATGAAGTCTACTTCCACTCGAATTCTTCCTCAATAAATCATTATTGGATAGTAATTTTATTAAAATACTTAAAATTGAAGAATACGAGAGAAAAAAACGCTTTTACTAACAGGCCTTTAGCATTTTTTGGCAATTATGTTGTATCCTTGTCGAAATTTATATGGAAATTGCGGCTCCATATTTTCATTTCATGGCTTATTTTTAAGCAAACAAAATCTGATCAACTGTAGTACAAGTTTTGAAAAACAATTAAAAAGGATATTATACTATGTTATCATAATATATATATTGATAACTACAAACTTTACAAAATATAACCCAAGTTCCTATTTTAAAACCAAACTAAACTTGAGATTAAAATCCAAAAAAAACATTTATCTCTCTCATTTTGCGAATAATCCTTCGCAAATCCAACGGGTTAAATCTGGCTCTTACTCGATATATCAACAACTGAAACTACGCTACTCCTGAAACTAACATGTTCGCTTTATTCCTTCGGGCTCTCTCGGTTATTAAGTCTTTGAGTCCCTTATCCTAGTCTCCGGGTCTCTGGCTTTCGGTGTCTCTGGTAGAGACCCAAGAGAGCCAGAAACTTAGAACCCGAAGGAACCAGAGACCCCGAAAGCCAGAGACCCGGAGACTAAGCTTGGGGACTCGAACTCGAAGACCTAGTAACTCAAAGAGCCCGGAGGAATAAAGTGTCTGCAACTTTTGTGAATACTTATAAAGAAATCAGAGCGCAATATTTTGAAGCATTTGTCTATGCTAGTATGTCATAAGCAAATATTTGTCATTCTTTTAGTTTTACGGCAGTCAACAAAGGAGGAAAAAGCTGAAAAACATTCCCATGGCTATTAACAAGCCGACACAATTTTTGTGAAAATGAGTAATTTAAAAAGCCGGTCTTCGGAGTCCCTTTTGAAACTGTTAATAAAGGGCCAATTTGGTTTGCCACCTTTTGAAATGCTTGATTAAGAGGTTGTCTGGATTGTGTATATCATTTTGGGGAATCTATTGTCCTTTCAGCAAGTTTGTTTAACAAATAGCTTGGGTAAATTTTCAAGTTCGCTATTAAACTTTCGATGATGCCACAACAATCTTGACTGCAACGAAGATTTCGCATTCAAACCTTGCAATCCTATACAACTTTATAAGGTATTTTGAACGGTAAAAAAACGTCTGGAGTCAGATTCTTTGTGAACAAGGAAAAATCAATCCAGAGGTATTAAAAACAGTCAAGATTAGGGTATCAGGAAAGTCACAATCGCTTTCAACAAGACAATAGGTGCGAAGTCACACTTGTTAATTTATATTCCTATGACAAGTGCCGACTCAACTAAGTACTCTTCGCTGATTAAAACACTAACGATAGCTGAAGAAACTTTAAACCATAGTTTGCATAAAAGTGGCCATAAATTATTTTAAAAGAAAATCGTTACCTTGGGGTTTAAGATACTGAGGATGTTTTATATTTATCAGCAGAAATCAACTCAACTGTTATCAACACCTTAATCCGCCCTCTGTTTACGTGTTTTCTAAACCGCTGATCTTAACACCTACTGCAGAAGCCGTGGAGCTTTAATTAAACCGTGTTGCTTTGTAAATTTTTTTCCTGTTTTCCCAGTGGGTCTTTTTACAGTTTGCCGCAGATTGTTTGAAGCTAATTGCTGTAAAATGCTTAGGATTCTAGTAATGTGGTTCGCGAGACTGGGTTATCTATTTCTGAATTAAACTCTTTGAATGAAGGTTAGATTACTTACTGAAAACTCTTGAAATAACTTGTTAAAATGAAACAAAATAAGGGGTAATAGATCAATAAGATTTTTGTATGATAGCATTAAGGAGAAAAATAAGTTTCGATCTGTTGAAAACCAATTTACGACGGTATAAAAATACAGCAAAACTTCGTACGCAATAAAACATCAATCGGTTTCCAAAGCAAAACAGAGTGATTTATTTGTGATTACTCTCTGTTCAACTAAAATGTAATTTTTCATTAAGGCCTTGGTGTCCAAGTGTAAAGCACAATAGACGTATTAACGGTAAGTCTTTCACGAGGTCAAAGAAGTGAAAGCAACAAAGGTTGTATCTACAGCTTTTCGCAATTACAAAGCAAATTTTTTATTCAGATTTCCAGATTGTTTCAGATACTAAAGGTGAAGTTTGTATGTAGTTTTTATTTCATGATGTTGTCTGTAAATATATCAACATTTCCGTTCATTTCGCCTTATTCTTCCTATCTTTTTGATGCAGTAACTTTCCGTAAGTTATAGAATTTCATAATTTTCCGTAACACATAAAGCTTGAACATTTTGTTAACACTAGAGCACTCAAAGTCGCATAAACAATGTAATTAAAAACGGATTTGTTGCTGTGCACAAACCATCACTTTACAAAACTTGGAGACATGCAATAATAATTCAGGTCTAGAGAGTAGTGTATCCTTTCCGTTCGAGCGACGTCAAATTTTTTGTGGGAATTCTTTAATGTGGCGTCATTGGTAAAGTCTTATCACGTTTACCATCGACAGCGTGATATTTGTCTATCGGTGCCTCATGAGTCTTACTATTATTGTTGATTGTATCGCGGCTATTTTCAGAATCATAATTTTCAGCAAAGACTTTGAGGAGAGCGGCATGTTACAACACATTGAATTTCTCGTTGAATAGATATGCAAAGAAGCTCTTCTCAAATGGACGCCCATAAACATATTGCTTTCCACAAATGAAAACAACCTATTCAATTTAATAACTCTTGTGTTAAGAATCATCGTTTTAATTTTGCTCGCACGTTTTTCAGTTAATAAATAACAAAGAAACATTTAATTACCATGTTCTCTAAGGATTTAATTGGGATGCACAGACTGAAGACGTAACAAAACCGCTGACTGCTCTTCCGAAGGTGACATAAATTTAATGAGAATACTATCCGCATTATGGCGGAATTAGTAGTGTTTGACTGAAATAGTTCTGAACTACTTTACAATTTACTCGCTTCCGGACACTATGAATTTCAATTCATCTTTAACACCGGTGTTGTTTTGACAAGTATTTAGTCTCTGTATTAATGGCTGATTTATTGGCAAAATAGAGTCAGTGAACTGTGGAGACAATCAACAACCAATCAGATTTCTAGCTAAACCAGTGTCTTTTTTTTCTCATAACAGCCTCTTGTATCAGCTCACTTCAGTGTGTCGTGGCTTGTTAAGATAGCTGTTCAAGACAGGATCAGCGACCGTCATCGGTTTTACCGACATTTTCAAGTGCATCTTGACCCGTATCTCTTCTTCTATCAATTGTTTGTTGTCCGAAGCCAAAATCAACGCTAATAAAAGAGGGTTCAAGTCGAACTGCTACAAACCGCAAGATTTTCTTCACTGTACGGTGTCTTTACAACTGTCAGCACGCCAAGTGTAAACCACCTCAACTTATAAACTACACGGCCGTTTGTAACGAAAGTATGAATTTATCTCAATTGGCCACTCAGATTTTCGTGAGTTCTTTGCTGGTTGGGTTGTGCACGAGTCGTCGAAGGTTCAGGTACGTGGATTGAATTGATCTTTTAATCAGTGAGACATGTCATTTCTGAGGAACAGTTTTGTTCCTAAGTCTGCCGGGCCAAAAACAAAATTATGACCATAATCATACTTTGTTATTGTACTGTGTATTGGCTAGTGGTCTTAACATTGGAAAAAGAAAGTAAAACAATATAGACTCGTTTAACAATATTGAAAAAGTCAAGTACTATATTTATAGTCGAGTGCGTTTTTGTAGGTCTATGACTTAAGGACACCCACACATTGAGAAATAAGCTATCTATTTTTCTTTTCTTTTTTAAGGCTTTCACGATCAGAATCTATAATATCTGGAGTACCGCTAAGCTCAAATGAAGACGTAAAGAGATTTTGCTCACTAATGTCATGGTTCAAACCCCATCAGCGAACACAGTGTTTGCAGAATCCTCTTTTGATGCCTAGTGTTCAAAGAGGAGTGGAAAATGCACTAAAAGAATGTCCGAAGCATTTCCGTGACCATCGATGGAACTGCACGGGTATAAGCACAGCCAAAGTCTTCAGAGGATCAGGGTTGATGGCCACAAGTAAGATGTTTCTTGTAAATGACTAACAGATTTTAATGTCATTTGACGGATTAGTCGCGCTAAAGTTTAGGCAGCGGAAATTCTTGAATAAGGTATCATAACTTGCTATAATTAAGTGATCTTAACTATCAAGAGAGAGATAATTTGAATGTGATCACCTCGTTTGGTTCACAGAAAGGCAGCCGCTTAAGTAAAACTTATGCAAGACAGCTATATGTCGATATATCAAATATCTCCGGTAAACTCGCGCGGTAATTGTCCATGTGGGAATCTACAAACAAACAAGCATTAACTCGAAACTTCCCAAAAGTTGAAGAGTTTATGACTTCCATCAGCGTGTTGTAGCTTTCGTTAAGAATTCTTAAAAAAGGTATTTTATTTTCGCATCTATGCCGCTAAAAAGCGACCCAAAGAGTCGAACAATTTTTTTTTTAAAATTATGCCTTGGTTTCTATGGCTCTATCCTTGTCTTTAAAGAATAGCCTGGTCTGTCATGGACCCATGTTTATTCTGTGACTGAATGTCATGTCATAAAGTGATCTCTTTTCACACACACGACCCATAGTTCAACCCACCAATTCGACCTTTCGTCAGACTTTCAAATGTGGTATTGCAGGAAGCCGACTGTTCACACATGAAGTTTTGCTTACGTCATTCCGAGAAGGAAATTTGGCTAGCATTTTTTTCTGTACATTAAAATAAAAGTTTACTGAAACGATAATTGTTTAGTTGTTTTTCTAAATCTCCCTTTCGCAACAACAACACAAAATTTAAAAACAATGTCGGTCTAAAAGTGTTCTCATATATCATAACGGCTTAGTGATTTTTCGTGTCTTCTTGTATTGTTAACAACCAATTATGGTTTTTTGTTATATTCACTTTGCACAAAACTCTCCACTAAGAACTGTCGAGAAACAATAACTTTATTGCCAAAGGCTGTCTGTTGCACAGTATTGCTATTTTCAACTTATAATTGTTTTGAAAAAGAACATTTCTGCATTAATTAATCAAATGTGAAAACACGAAGGTATTGCTTTTTCACTCTCGGAGTTTTGTAATCATGTTTGTTTCATCCGATATGACAACTGCAGCTATTTCTCTTATCTTTCGCCGTTACTCCCGCGATATTCAAACCAAACATGCAATAAAAAAGAAAATAAATGTGGCCAAATATATTTGACTGGAACGTTAGGCATTTTTTTTTTGTTACCTTCGGCAATAAAATATCCACAGGCAGGAAAAATTAAAAGCGACATATAAAATTGTTTTTTCAAAGTTTATGAGCAATCGTAGTTGCATTGGCTTTTCTATGTTTTCATACTTGTCTTAACGTATATATAAACAATGCATTTTTTTTATCAGCCGTTAAAAACGGTCGCTAACAGTTTTTTGTTTGAAGTTGCTGGAAGCCAAAACACAAATCTGGTCGCGTAAGAAGTTGTGTTCATTAACAGAAAGCTGGTTTGCTTCTGGTATCGAACTTTTAATATGCGTAGCACGTTTTGTTTAACAACGAATGCTGATTTTCACACCGCAAACAAATTCTCAGACAGTAATTTTATGGGGAACGAGCAATCTTGAAAATTCAATATACTGTACACAGTTTTACACGAAAACGGTATACAGTAAAACAATTGATTTTTTAAGAGGCCCCATGTGTTTCTTAATGATGAAAGTTTACACAAACAAGAGAAATACTAAATTAATTAATGCTCCGGGTGAACAAGCTTGGGGTCTGTAAGACGCACGCACTTCTCATTCAATATAAAAGGCTTTTCCTAAAGACTAACTCGAAAAATCGATTTGTAAAACAATAGCATACAAGCCTAAACGCAGTGAAATATTGAAATTATAAACATCGTGCACTAAGTTTAATTATACAGTGTATTTTAAAACACCAAAGGGAGTCGCCTTACCCCGGGGCTCTAGCTTTAGAAATAATCACTAACAAACAAAATTCCCGTGTTCATTGTTATCACCCAGCTCCATGAAAACTTGATAAAAGCTATTTCTGTGAACATTTACTATCAATAACTTGCGGTTTACATTTAAGCCTCGTCTTCACGTACAATTTTTCTTTGACAAGTTTTCCTTAACAAGTTTCCTTAATAAGGAAAAATTGCTCGTGTAGACGAGGATTACTGTAACTAGACACATTTAAAAGAAAGTTGTTTTACTTCAACGCCAACTGTCATATCACCTAGACATATCGAAATCTAATTCATTGTCGCTTGAAGCAATTCAATTTTAAACCGTTCATTTAATATACGCAGAATTAAATAGAATAGGAAAATAGGTCTTAATTTCTTGAAAAATTTAATGTACAATGACTAAGAATACAAACTAGCAATATCAATATAGACTTTTCAGCGACGAAATGTCACCATTATCTGCACACAGTGGAATGGAAAAGTACAACTACAAGGTTTTTCAAAAAATAAAATTAGAGCGCATGTTCTTAGACTTTGCACAGCTTTTCTATTGTTCTCCAGTTTATGCCCTGCTCGTTGGCACTTAGCGAGAGCTACTACTAGTTTTAAAATATTAGTTGAAAATAACTAGTGCTGTAAATTTTTAAAGTATCCAACACTTATGTGTAAGCTTTCCAAAAAAGTATTGTAACTGCAAGCTACTGTTCCAAACAATGACTCGCTCAAATCTTAACGTTGACAAAAATCTACGTTTATCATTAATAATTGAAAAACTGGAAATAACCGTTTAACGTGTTTTTTGCGTATTTTTTTTCGTATCAGATAGCCGTGAAAGCGCGTACACGTTAGCTCTTACCGCGGCAGGAGTGACGCAAGAAGTGACGCGAGGATGCAGCCAGGGAAACTTGCGGATGTGTGGATGTGACAAGAAAGTGCGAGGAACCGTGGAAAAAACAGAAACTGAGAATGGATGGGAATGGGGAGGCTGTAGCGACAATGTAAAGTATGGCTATGATTTCGCCCGACGTTTTATGGATCCGCCAAGACCAAAAGATACTTCTGACACCAAGAAAATGCTGACCTTCACCCTTGCAGTTCATAACAATGAAGTTGGACGAAGGGTAAATTCAAAATTTGCTTTGTACAAAAAAAAAAAAAAGTATCAAACCGTAAAAATTATTCAAGTTTTAGTTCTACTGATCCAATAAACATTTTCTGAATCTAATAAGACCGAAATAAATGATCGCTTTTGGGTTTAATCAATTAGTTCAAAAGATGGACATGGTGTCGGTTTTGTGAAAGGAGTTTAGCATGATTTATTGCTATTCGAGTGTTGCCTCGTCCTGCAGTCTACTGGTCTACGTTTGTGTTTCAAGCCGTCTTGATGACCCCCTTTTTCTATGGTTAGATGAGCTGAATCATAAATATTTTCACGTACGAGCTTCGCGATACGCTAAGGTTGCACGACTGCTTATGAGATTGTTCTTTTTTAAATAGTAATTCCATTTCTTTTCTATTTAAACTAGCTACCTCTTTCTACGGCGACGGTTCAGTTTTCAATTTTGTATCAGTTCTTATTTCCCTTTTAAAATCTTTTGTTAGCCGTGATATTTGCACAGAAAACTTTAATTCATACAAGAAAAATATAAATCAAAGTACTTGGGCGTGGTGTTAGGAATAGAGCTTTATATAACTTGTCCCTTTATTCTCTTGATCTGCCAGAGGGAAGAAAGTATTGCGACTTCTATACACAGGAAACGTGGTTATTCAAATGGAAGAACCTGTTGCATTGTTTTCGCTGCTTCTTTCACAATTTTCTTACTTTGATATTGAAAAGTTTGAAAGTTTGTGAAGAAATAACAACATTTCTAACATCCATTCTCTTTTTAAAAGAAATGAAAAGCACGTTGAAAACAAATTTAGTTGCGCAAAAAATCAAATGCGTTAAATCTTAAGCTCACAAAAAGGGTAAGCAAAAAGTTCAATTGTTTTTACCTGCTCGGCATGTTAAAGACGAGTTTAATTGAACAACGAATCAAACGAGCTTTATATCGAAACTCTCAAATGCCGACACAAGAAGCGTGCAAAAAGCTTCAATTATTTAACTTCTTCACTACATTGATTAAAGTTAGAAATCAGTGTGGCCATTCTCTTGTCGGAATCTAAGTTGTAAATCGTTCTGTCAAATATTTTTTGTCCTGGCAGACAAAATATCTCTTCTCGACTTTTAATGCTCAAGAAACACTTGAGAACGACCTGGTTTGCCCCTTTTGTGATAAAATGGGTAGCTTTTAACTATCTCTGATAATAATAACCTTTTGGAACTGAAAACAAACTTTTGGAATTATACTTTGGCTGTTATTAAAAGTACGCGAGTTTTAATCTTTTTAATAATAGCAACCTCATGTTTTCATCTCATCTAGCCTCTAGGTCTTCTCGTGTTACACGTGTTTTCTATGTTTTTAAGCTAGTTGCCGGCCATTTTATAGTGTTTTGAGTTACTTGACCGGCAGTGATCTTCACTACAGCGATGCAAGACGCTAATGAATATAAGTCTGTGAACCAATTTTCACTTTCATTTTTTCTCCTAATGCCAGCTTCTGAATCGCTTTATGGTTCTTTATCCATAGAAGGACGTTCGATGTTAATTTTAGTTTGTAAAACTTGTATTTTCAGAAAAAAAAAGACTAGCTGCCGGCCATTTAGTGAGTTTGGGTTACGTGACCGGGTGCCGGTCATTTAGACACTTCCATTTCTTTTTATGGGAAGATAGTGCACGTCGTGTATGAAGTTATTTCAGTGTTATGAGTGGCTATTATTATTATTGACAAAATCAAAGGTCAAACGTTTTTCTAAACGTTTTTTTTTACTTAACATTTTCATCGTTCAGCTTCGGACTGTTTTTTTTTATATTTGTTCTAATTTTTCAGCGATTTGAACCGCAAATCATGTTGTTTTTTTTCATGTACTGGTATTACACATCAGACCCGCTAAAAAGCTAGCTTTCTAACAAATAAGTGTAATTGTCAGCAATAAAAATCTCCGTGATTTTGCTGTTCATGAGGTTTTCATAAAGTTTATTCAATGAAGCAAGCCTTGATAACATTTTTCACCAGTTAAAAACTTTGGTAAAACGGAATTAAATCCAAAACTTCAATTTCAACTGCTATGGTATAAAAACCATGTACAAAGTCTCACTTATCAGTCATAACTTAAACTAAATCTATCACATAGTCAGCCATCTACTAGCTTGCCAGCCGGTCTTCCTCGCGGCTCGCTCAGAGAGCCGGCTGGCAAACTAGCCATCTACCAGTGTCAATGAAATGCTGATGAGGAGAATTCGTTACACAGGAAAGCCATTACCTCTATCAAGCTTGAGTAATTAGGCAGTCATAGTAAGATATGTTTGTATTATTTATGTACTTAACAACAACAAAAACAAACAGGCATCTGTAACTTTCAAAACTAATTTTAAATCAAGCGAACAACCCCGGTAGAAATGCCTGCAAAGCGATAGATATAAATTTCATCGACTTCAGATGATTTATTATCAGTGATGAGAACTGAGAGAGCCGACACAACCAGGTTGAAATCGTAATTATAGTTCGCATTTGATTTTCTCGTTTAAAACTCATTAAGCTAAAACAACACTTGTCTGAAGCCATTCACCAGCTATGGTTCAGTTTAGATCTCAATCATTGTATGTCAGTTTCACTGCGTGCGGCAACACATTTCCTCATTTCCTCCTGACCATCTAATATTACATTCTTTCTGCTTTTTCGACCAATTTATTACACGTTTCACGAACCGTTAAAGCTGGCATGGCGAGTCAAAAAGTACTTAAGGAGAGCAATGGTGCTTAAAATGTGATTCAGTTTCATCTGGTCGTTTTGTCAATTTTCTTAAACTCGACCCAGTCCTATTCTTATTTCCTGTGTCTTCCGAGGTGTTTGTCACAGTTAAATTGACTGATCGAAAATACCTACATACAAGCGATTAATAATCAAATTGAAAAACGCAGTAAAATTGTGGGAAAATTCATATTTTATTCAAGTAATTATAACACAGCAATAAAAGACGTGCTGGAATGTTGCACAAAAAAACAGCCGGCAGACAATTTCATTACCAACGGATTTCTTCATTGCACGCAAAGACGAATTGCAAACAAAAATTATGAAAACGAAATATATCATTCAGCAAAGGTTAAATATTTATACTTAACAAAATAATTAAGCCATTGGTGTGTGATGAAACTCGTTTAACCTACTAGAAAGGCCTTGGTAATGCAAACAAAGTCAGAAACTTGGAAGCAATATGAAACGTGGGCGTTCTACTACACGATGCCAAACACACACCCAAACTAAAGTTTCGGTTTAATCATGACACTACCTAGTGTGCTGTTGATTTCCAGCAAATATTCGTTTTATGAAGCGCGAAATTTGATACAACACGCTACAATCCAAGTTTCCGTAATAGACGGGGTGACCTTGGACTGCTTCAGTTAATCTTCGGCTTTCCTTTCCTTGCACGAAGCTGTTGAGTACGAAGCCAAGTTAAGACAAAAAAATCGAACACGAATTTCTCCAGTGAGGAAGCAAATTTGTTATTAATGAAATGTAATATTGCAAGTTAATAAGTGCTTCAACAACAAAAAATATCGCGGGAAGACAGGACCGCTTTTTTCTAAAAATAAAATCCGTAGCAAACACATTTGTCGATTCGACACTGCTTTAATTCACAAGTAGGTTTTATTGAGTCAGCGAACCACCCAAAAGAAAGTTAACGGCAATGAAATTTGAGTAAGGGATGTACTTGACCATGTTTACCTATATGGTATCTTCTTTTTTTTTGAAAAAGTCCTTTCCGTTTTTTAATACATAATAGCAAATTGAGGTTACGCGTAGCGTGCTAATGGCGGGAAAGTAGCGCGCTCACGGCGTTGTAGAGCCGAATGTAGAAACGTCGGTACCTCGATATTATCTTTCATTCTTTTCTCAGGAAGGGCTAAAAACTGTTTCAACTGGTTGGTTTCATTGTTTGTCACTGTTAGTTGCATGGCCATCACAAATATGAGTAGTTTTATATACGAAAGTTAAAATTTGCAAGACAGTGTGAAAATCGGTAAATTCTTGTGAATTTTTTTTTTGTTTGAGTCAATACTTGGGTTCGTAAAATTAAAGAAACAACAACGAACAATTCGACAATTCCTGTTGCTGTTAT
This sequence comes from Zoanthus gigantus, assembly GCA_025331005.2. Classification (NCBI taxonomy): domain Eukaryota; kingdom Metazoa; phylum Cnidaria; class Anthozoa; order Zoantharia; family Zoanthidae; genus Zoanthus; species Zoanthus gigantus. Next base: position 20,087 of record JAOBBB020195001.1, read on the forward strand.
ATGTGGATGTCTTTGTTTTAATGGGCCAAATGCAAAGTGCAGGCTAGACTTTTCAAACACAGTGATTGCGTTGTTAACATTTTTTGGTCAATGTTAAGCAATGAAGTAAAAGTTTTGCGATATGACATTATTTTCTAAGCTAAGATATGAAAATTCTTCAGATTGAAATTTAAAGTCGATTCCAGAAGTTTAAATTAGGCATTCTTAATTCATAAAACTTTTAGAAATGACTTGTAGCAACATAAATCTTACCAATGTGGTTTTTGCAAATACTAATTTTTCATTCTACAGTATAGTTCTTTTACATGTTTTCAAAATCCTATGGGTCAGATGAAAACTTACGTTTCTTAACACTTATGTACTCTGCCCTACCAATTTTAACGAAAGGTTTTGTATTCTTGGTTTTCACAAAAACACAAAAGGCAATAGACATGGCGGCTATGTCGGTGTCCCAAACAAAAGAAATAATCAAAATTCTTTTGTTAAGAGTACACCAACATGACCGTCATGAGTCAGGTGAAAACCGGTGTCCCAACAGATTTGTTCCCCCAGGGGATTTAGTCCCCCTCGGCCCATACCCGCTGGCGGATTTGGTCCCCCAGGCGGACCAAATCTGCTGGCGGATATGGTCTCCCCCCGCGGATTTGGTTCCCTAGTAATTTTATTTGAGGAACGAAAATATCTCTTTTTACAATGCTTC